>JBCFXI010002574.1:0-20443 GCA_038496175.1 Ampulex compressa | reverse complement strand
TATATATATAAAATAATGAATCAGAAATACTTCCATATATGTTATATATATATATATATAAAAAATAATGAATCAGAAATACTTCCATATATGTTATATATATATATAAAAAATAATAAATCACGTTTACTTCCATATATATTACTGATAATCGCTGAAATGTTGATCGGTTACTTTCTGCGATACGATAGTATCTTACGAATCGAATTCCTCCGCTTCGAAATCAAGCTTTTCTCCTTTTTTTTTTTTTCTTTTTATCGACGTTGCATTCTCAGAAATTCAATTTTGCTCGAGGAACGTCGTGGCTAGCGCTCCAGGCAATGGCCACGCGATCGACGTGATTAATCGTTCTGTCGCAACCGTTACCGCTACGGACCGCAATAATTGTTTCATGAATATTTACGCTAAATTATTCCTCGCCACGCGAGGAATTTGTGTGCAGGGCATACGCGTGTGCGTGTAAATATTTTTTACGACAAACCTGCGTTTTATGCCTTTTTCTGTGCTTTTTTGTTGCTCTGTGCTCGAGTACTGTTACGCGTGTAATGACATTTTTTCATTGGGACAATTTTAAATTTAAATTGTGCTGGCAAGAGGCTTTATTGGAAAAGGGGCGAATTTTATTTGCGAAACGATGAATTTGGAGTGAGAAAAGTGTATGCGTGAACGTTTTATATTATTTATTTTATGTATACTTTATATATACCTATTTTTTATATTTTTTATATATATATTTTATATATACTTATTTCATGTAATATATTATAAGTATATTTATGCGCGCATAGTGATCTTGAATATTCTGCGAATATTATAAAAAAATATTATTCTCCCCTTTTCTTGCTTGCTTTCAAATAAAATTTATCACTTTGCAAATTGAGTACTTTTACTTGTATATTATAGTTTAAATGCATCGAATAATGTCAATTACATAGTAAGGAATAAAAAATCCAAAATTTTATACAGTATATATTTTACATAGTAAAAAAGAAATCCAATATTTTATTATAATTCATACAATTACATGATTATATATGGAGATGAAGGTATGTGTGAAAACTGTGTATAGATAAATCAGTGATTCAATAATAATAATAATAATTCAGAGAGAAAGTTTATAGACTAGGTTATATGTCACATCAAATCACATTAAATTTACGCTTTTGCCAGTGAAGTTCAAGTTTTTGCAAATCAAGTACGTTTATATAAATATTATATTAAAAAAAAAACACTAAATAATGTATATCTATATACAAGTATAGATATGTATATAATATATATAACCTAGTCTATAAACGATTCTCCTTGAATTATTATTATTATTATCGAATTAATGAATTATCCGCACACAGTTTTCATGTATAATTATGTAATTGCATGAATTATGATACAATTTTTGATTTCTCACTATCTAATTAATATTTCTGTAAAATACTTTCTGTAAAATAAAATATTTACTTAAAAAAATACTACTTTCTGTAAAAATATAATATTTCTGTAAAAATACTTGACTTATAAAAGGATGAACTTAATTTTTCTATTATAATTAACACAATGTAGAATTCCCTAAGAATTTTATCTCACAAAATCTTGATTATCCTCGAAGTCAACTAGCAATAAAACAATGTTTCCTCAATAGTAAATTAAATATAATAATATAATAAGAATAATTAAATAATATATTAATATAACAATAAATATTAAACGCAAAATCTTAATTATCCTCGAAGTCAACTAGCAATAAAACAATGATTCCTTAATAATAAATTAAATACAATAATATAATAAGAATAATTAAATAATATATTAATATAACAATAAAAATTAAACGCAAAATCTTAATTATCCTCGAAGTCAACAAACAATAAAACAATGTTTCCTCAATAATAAATTAAATATAATAATATAATAAGAATAATTAAATAATATATTAATATAACAATAAAAATTAAACACAAAATCTTGATTATCCTCGAAGTCAACTAGCAATAAAACAATGTTTCCTCAATAATAAATTAAATACAATAATATAATAAGAACAATTAAATAATATATTAATATAACAATAAATATTAAACACAAAATCTTGATTATCCTCGAAGTCAACTAGCAATAAAACAATGTTTCCTCAAAAATAAATTAAACACAACAATATCATATAATAAAAGCATGACGTTTACCAATTAAATAAACAAGTCGAGAGATAAGAAAAATTGCTCCAATATTGTTAATAACAAAATTGAGCTAATGTTATTAATCATTTCCAGCTCACTGAAAATTCGACAGCGCAAAGTCTCGATAATCGAAAAGGCGGGCGATTAAGAAAACATGCTTTCGATTCGAGCCGCCATTCAAATTTTCATCGGCCGCGTGGAAATCGGCTTGTATTAAATCCAGATAGGCGATGAGTTATTTAAACCTGGGAACCAAGCTTAAATCCATCCACGCGCGGCAACGATAATCGAATAAATGTTATACAAAAAAAGTTATGCAAACAATATTATATATGGATAAAATGTAGAAAAAAAATATGGAAAACTACGCTTGCTTTTTGTGAGGATTTTTGTTAATGAATCTAATATTTGTTTGTCTGATATTTACTATTAAATAAAATTAATCTATAGTATCTTGAACAATTTATGGTTGTATTTATTTATATATATATATATTTGAAATAAGTGTAGAGTAAGATTTTGTTATACGATTTTGTCTTTTGATAGATAAATGTCACGTTTGTTTTAAGTGCTGATTCTTTTAATTATAATTACTGATTATCCGTTTGAAATACAGAGCAAAGGTATTGATAATTGTCCAGGTAATAAATATTGAATAAAAGCTAAAACTTGGGTGTTCTTGATGGAATTTATTTATGCTCTTTTGTTACATAAGTTTTTTGTGGTCACTTTTGCATTTTCGTGTACGTGAGTAATTACTGTTTTATCTCTTATCATAATTGTAAGTCTGTTTTGAGCGTTGCGCTTTTGTCTTTTTCACGGTTAAAGTCCGAGCGAAAATGATTATTGGTAAGTTGCTTATTTGCCACGTATTGCATTGCAGGTTTTTCACATTAAATTTACCCTTTTGGGAAACAAATTCACCAGCTCGCCAATAAAATGCGATTGGAATGTTTAGAAATGTGCGAATAAAATGAAATATGTGTGAATTAATTTTGCAAGAAGGTGAAATCAATGTGAAAAAACTACAAAAGTTTTTAGATATCAAATACAGTCATCAAAATGATAAAAAAATATTCCCAAAGTATCCAAAAAAGATCCTACAAAATCACGTGTTAAAAGTTGGCCCAAAGAAGTTAAATAAAGTAATAAAAAAACCAATAAATAAAGTTAAATAAGAAGTGCTTAAATTTAAAAATAAGTCATTTTAAATTAAAATTAAACAAATTAATCGTTTCCTTGGCAAAATAAACGTCTTATAAATAAATGAAATTTACATACAAGATCCTTGAGTTGGCCGAAAATAATAATCTGAGTAATAATCTAAATAATAAATAATGAAATTTATTCAGGATTAAGATGGACGATTTTATTCGATCCAAGTTTAGAAAATTCGGTTTTGGATACTCGAAGCGAACAGCGCGTGCAAAGCTGCTTACCAAATGCATTTCCTCAATTAATCGGAATATCTTCCGCCTGGCAAATCTCCAGATTGGAAGCCGCTCTCTGCTTTTTAACCCAATTCATCCATGCTCCATAAGTCCTGGTATTATTGGAAAATACCGGGGAAAATATCGACACCGAGAATCGCACCCTTTAATTCTCTTTTTTCATATCATTAATTCTATATTCATATTTCATTAATCGTATTTTCATATTTATTCATATTTATCTATGGATGCGAAGTTACGGTCAATTAGGAAAATTTAACCTTTCCCTATGTTCCTATATATATTTTATAAACAAACAAGAAATTTATATAGCAATTAAACAAATTTATGGGCTTTATTGTATACTGCAATTTTTCTAATGTCTCATTTTCTTAGTTGCTATATATGTTTTATAATAATTTTAATTTGTCATAAAATGTGTGTTTCGAGATTTAATAGATACGTCCACGTGTACTGTTTACAGCTAATACGATGATGAATTTTCATTAACAATATTTTTAATGATTTGCTATGCAAAAGAAAAATGTTATTTGTCTGTGACGAATAAACTCGTCGTGCACAGCTGATAAATATTCGTAAATAACATTTTTAATAACCTGTTGTACAAAATAAAAGTGTCAAAAAATGAACAAAAAAATATACAAATAAATAATACAACGAATGAATGTATAAAATGTATAAAATCTACAAAAAAAAATGAGTGCACTCGTCATGCACAGCTGTTTACATACAATGTATGCAATATTACATTAAAAACCTATGCAATGCTCTGCTGTACAAAGCAAAATGCACAGCTGATAAATATTCGTAAATAACATTTTTAATAACCTGTTGTACAAAATAAAAACGTCAAAAAATGAACAAAAAAATGTACAAATAAATAATACAATGAATGAATGTTAAAAATGTATAAAATGTACATAAAAAAATGAGTGCACTCGTCATGCATAGCTGTTTACATACAATGTATGCAATATTACATTAAAAACCTATGCATTGGTCTGCTGTATATTCCTGGAAAGGGTTAAGATATTTGAGCCTGTGGCCGTTTATGTTATCTCATTACGTAACCGCGGATACGTAACCGCGTTGAATCGTAAATGCACGCACTATTAAATGCCATTAGTTATCCGGCCTTCTCTGCCTATACAGGCCGCCTAAAAAGTCGCCAGATGTTACTAGAATTTTTACATTTGACGCATGAATTGCAAACATCGATCGTTTCTTCAAGAAGCCTCAAAAAAAAACCAATAAAAAGAAATCCCCTCTCCAAGCTCTCTCCAATGTCTCGTGTCATCGATTACGATTAAAATTATATATAAACCTTAATTTTATCTTTTAAATCTTAGATTTATCTTATTAGATCATTAATCTTAAATTGATCTCAATACCCAACTGATTCTTATTCCTGTCTTCCGACAAAAAACCTCAAAAAAAAAAGTCAATAAAAAGAAATTCTCTCTCCAATGTCTCGTGTCATCGACTGCGATTAAAATTATACATAAACCTTAAATTTATCTTTAAAATGTTAGATTTATCTTATTAGATCATTAATCTTAAATTGATCACAATATCCAACTGATTCTTATTCCTGTCTTCCGACAAAGAATCTCAAAAAAAAAAAAGAAATAAAAAAGAAATCCCCTACAATGTCTCGTGTCATCGACTGCGATTAAAATTATATATAAACATTGAATTTATCTTTTAAATCTTAGATTTATTTTATTAGATTATAAATCTTAAATTGATCTCAATATTCAACTCTTATTTCTGTCACCCGACAAAAAGCCCCAAAAAAAAAAAAACCAATAAAAAGAAATGCTCTTTCCAATGTCTCGTGTCATCGACTACGACTAAAATTATATATAAACCTTAAATTTATCTTTTAAACCTTACATTTATCTTATTAGATTAGAAATCTTAAATTGATCTCAATATCCAACTGATTTTTATTCCTGTCTTCCGAGAAAAACCCTAAAAAAAAAAGAAATAAAAAAGAAATCCCCCCTCCAAGCTCTTTCCAATGTTTCCTGTCATCGACTACGACTAAAATGATGTATAAACCTTAAATTTATCTTTTAAATCTTAGACTTATTTTATTACATCATAAATCTTAAATTGATCTCAATACCCAACTGATTCTTATTCCTGTCTTCCTACAAAAACCCTAAAAAAAAAAAAAGAAATGAAAAAGAAATCCCCCCTCCAAGCTCTTTCCAATATCTCGACCAATAAGAAATTCGCAAATATTCCCCCGCCGTTTCTCTGAGCGTGTAACGGGGGAAAAATAAAGATGCAGACAGTACAGCCGCGTATTCCTATCCGTATCCGAAGCGATTCTCCGAAACAATTTCCGGCCTTCCTTTGGCTTTATTTGCCTCCGCGGCCTCAACGCGAAAGGCCAGGAGGTCGGAGAATAGGGGCGAACGTTTAACAGTCCTAAAACAGCTGCCGTTTTATGCATTCAGTCGAGATCGTGCCGTGGAATTTCTGCTGGAATGGAAGGAGGAGGGGGGAACGTGGGCGAGGGAGTTGAACCTATTTGCATGGAGCGGAGGGCGTGAAAAATAGGCCCTTATCGCTGATACTTTCCTTCATCGGGTCTCGCTTCCTGAGATCTTCATGGAGATGCTTGGCAAGGCGGGAAAAGACGCGTGCGGGGCTTTGGCTGATTTTAATTCGAACAGCGATGTCACTTGCCTTGGTACTGAATGGGAGGAACGATGATGGAATAGGGTATGTGGAATAGGAGCGTGTGCGCTGTATGCGCATGCGTATGTATATGTACGTATAATATGTATTAGGTTGTCTATCTGCACACTGTTGCTTTATCTGGCAATATATTTATATATATCGTCTTCTCAACTACTTATTTAAGTCTCTTTGTATATCAAGGGGTCGCTTGTTTTGTTAATAAAATAATAATAATTCTGAATGAAGGTAAATGTTCATCTTGCTCTCCTCTGAAATTTCATACAACACCGCGTTACTATAATCTACTTCGGGTGTTTTCGGTCATGTTCGGCTCTGTCGATCGGCGCTAAAAGGGTTAATACGATAAATCATGAATAAAACCAAAGTACGGGAGTACAATTATCATTCTTCTACATATCGTCTTCTCCCCTACTGATTTAAGTCTTTTGGTACACCAAGAGGTCCCCTGTGACGTGAATAAAGTAATAATAATACTGATAATAATGAAGATAAGTGTTCGTCTTGCTCCTCTCAAATTCCATACAACACTACGTCATTATAATCTGCTTCGGGCGTTTTCGGTCATGTTCGGCTTCCCCGATCGGCGCTAAAAGGGTTAATACGATAAATCATGAATAAAACCAAAGTACCGGAGTACAATTGTCATTCTTCTACATATCGTCTTCTCCCCTACTTATTTAAGTCTTTTGGTACACCAAGAGGTCCCCTGTGACGTGAATAAAGTAATAATAATACTAATAATAATGAAGATAAGTGTTCGTCTTGCTCCTCTCAAATTCCATACAACACTACGTCATTATAATCTGCTTCGGGCGTTTTCGGTCAAGTTCGGCTTCGCCGATCGGCGCTAAAAGGGTTAATAAATCATGAATAAAGCCGGAGATCCTCCAAGTGCATCGCTGTATTTGCGAGTAAATGATGTGTTTATAATTGCAGCGACACCGGTTGGTTATGCATTTGCCATTCGAGCAGGAATTTCCATCGGGAGGATCCGTTTTATATTTTGCGCACGACTACTATGTGTACAGGGCGATGCAAAGTGAGGAGACGACTGAAAAGGGGGCTCATGTGTCGTTATGGATAATAACCGTAAATTTTTGTTTCTCTATTATTACGTGCACTTATTCGAAAGGCGTCGTCGTATACAGGTTTTTCATATTATATTCACCCTTTTGCAAATGAAATACTTTTACATACATGTTATACTTATAAAACATAAAACATTAATATATATATTATGTATGTATGTACATATAATTTAATTTATGAAGGGTTCTCCTTGAATTATTATTATTATTGAATTACTGAATTATCTGCATACGGTTTCATATATAGCTTTATCTCCATATGTAATTATGTAATTGTAGGAGTTGTGATAACATTTTTTATTTCTTACTCTGACGTAATTAACATTATTTGATGCTTTTTAAATATAATGTATATGTGAAACTACTTGATTTGCAAAAGGGTGAGTTTTATTTGGAAAACCTGTATAGTAATGTCTCCCTTAGTGTCACTTCGGTGAAAGCCCAAATTTTTAAGAAGTCGAGGCAATGCCTTTTTCCAGAATAAAGAGGGTTGCAGCTCAATACAAAAATTTAAACTAGTTTATGAAAATTATTTTTTTATTCCGCGGGTCTGTTTTTGTTTTTCATAAAGTTATGAAAATTATAAATTGTCCGTATATTCTTATGGTTTCCAGATCTCTTTTCAACAAATAAAAAGTAGTTTTAAACAGCTATTTTATCGATGCAGCTGATGAATTGCCAACAACGAAAATCTGAAGACGAAAGAATGATAAAAGAAGAAGACTAAGAATCATAAAATACATATTATTAAACCTTAAACTTTTGTCAGAACAAATTAACATGCTGAGTATAGATATTTAATATAATTTTCTAGAATTATTGCTCCCCTTCCTTTTTTTATACAGTTATGAAAATTATAAATTTTCTGTGCACTCTATATATTTCTTCAGAACATTTCACAGTAAATTTTTATACATTCAATGAGTCGATGCAGATAACAGAATGTCAGTGACAAGAATCTTAAGATTTTGTCAAAGCAAATTATTAAATTTTTTATATAAAAAAGAAATATTAACGTACACAATATAATCATTTTATATAACCGCCTGGAATTACTTTTCTCGCTTTTTTCTTTTTTAATCCTCAATGATAGTCACCTTAATAATAAACGACAGACAATAATAAATAAACGACAATGAATTTCAAGATTCGTTTATCATATTCACTGTTAAAACAGAAAAAAGTGATTAGTTCCTGGAATCGAGAAGTACGAATGATCGATTGAAATTCCCGCGGTTTTGTACATCCCACCGCCGGAGTAAGAATTTCTGGAGGCGAGTAAAAAAAAAAAAGAAGAAAAAAATAGGCGCACGAAGGTTTAATAAATCATAAGTACGCGAGAGTTGTTCCAAGCGCACAGCCGCATTACCAGCTGTCGTAATTTCGCTAAAGGTGGTTTTCCTCTGAATATCTCTGCCCATACTTGCGTGTAAATTACACAAGTTTTATTGCCAAGCCGCCAAGGACCGAGGAATAAATTAAGCTGCGGCTATTCGCGATTAAAGGAATTCTTGGGCTCGCTCTTCCTCTTCTTCGTTTGCGTGTGAAAACCATAAAAAAATGATTTGTATATAAAATCATAAAATATGAAATAATAAAATAAATAAAACTGAAAATATATAAAATATTAAAATCATAAAATATTATATGTAATTGTTATAGAATAGAAATCAGAAAGAAAGTATGGAGATGAGAATTGTCGAAAATCACGTTATTTAGAAAATCTGTTTGAGGATTATTGCTTCATTGGTACAGTTGTGAATAATAAAAAGCGTCTGATATGAAAATTATTAATAATGAAGAGCGTTGATAATTTTCACTGTTTCGAAATACAGAGACGAGGAGATCGTGTAAAGCAGAGAGGGAATTGTCCAATTAAAATTCTTCCAGAGAAAAGTGCGATTTTATACATTCAGCAGCGAGCGTAAGAATTGCTGCTTGGCGCCGAGGCGAGTAAAAATAGCGGTATGAAGATTTAATAAATCATAAATACGCTAGAGTTGTTGTGAGTACATCGTCGTAGACAAAACTGCGGAAATATCGCTAAAGGTGGTTTTTTTTTCACTTTCTCTTTCTACAGGTTTTTTTTTTAAATGAAATGCGCCTTTTTGGAAATAAAATTCAGTCCTTTGCAAATGAAATTCACCCTTTTGCGAATCAAACTCCCTCCTTTGCAAATGAAATTCACCCTTTTGCGAATCAAACTCCCTCCTTTGCAAATGAAATTTATGATTTTGCAAGTGGAATGTTTCAGAATTCACGATTTTGGAAATGAAATTTACCATTTTAAAAATCAAATTACCCCCTTTGCAAATAGAATTTATTCTTTTCTTTTACAAATAAAATGCGCCCTTTTGCAAATCAAGTACTTTTGCATATATATTATATTTATAAAACATCGTGTAAAGTTAATTACATCCTAAAAAATCGAAAACTCTGCGACTTTCTTCGAAGATTACTTCAGATATTGGAAGATGATAATGTGGACGAAGTTTGGTTGATTTTGGACCACGCGAGTATCCAGAAGACCACCATATTCTATTTTTTCTACCACCATATTCTTCAATGCTGAACCCTATCGAAGAAGTCTTTTCCAAAATCAAGTTCAGTCCAAGAAATATATTAGCTGATCCTTTAAATCGACAAAATTTAGTAGATCTAATTAACAACCCTGTCGAAACTGTTACGTCTACGAATTGTTATAATTATTATACGAATGTGTATGTTAAGTTACCAGCTGCTGTTGCAGGAGAATCGTTATAGACTAGGTTCTCTAATTGTATGAATTATAATAAAATTTCTTATTTCTTACTACGTAATTAACATTATTTTATGTTGTTTTTAAATATGATATGTGGCCAATTTGATTTACAAAAGGGTGAATTTTATTTGCAAAATGGTGAACTTCATTTGCAAAGGGGCGAATTTCATTTGCAAAGTCGTGAATTTCAATTCCAGAAAAGCACATTTAATTTGCAAAATGGTGAATTTCATTTGCAAAGGAGCAAATTTTATTTGTAAAGGCATGAATTTCATTTGCAAAGATATGAATTTCATTTACAAAAGATTGAGTTTCATTTGAAAAAACGTGTTGCATAATCCAACCGCGAAAAGGAATTGAATCGGGCCCGATATTCGCCGCACATTTTCGCCCTTCTAATTCGAATTCCGCGTACACAAGGGAATTTTCTATTTTTGTCCCTGGACGTATGAAACGGCCACGCGCAGGATGGCCAGTGGTACATGTAAATCACGATTCCACGCGAAAAACTACAGGGTGTCCTGTAAGTCCTTCCTTATCCTCGTACGATCATATCTTTCGTATTTGCAGAACGATTTTGGCGAAATATCTGCTGTGCTTTCTTTTCCTATATATTTATTAGAACATTATATTATGTATCATTAAATAATTTATTATTACTAAATTAAACTACATTAAATTGTTTATTATATTATTAGGACCTTTGAAAATCACTCTCGCCCCGGCAAAATGTTTTTTTTTTAAATATAATATAATACCCGCTGAATTTGATTTACAAAGGAATAAATTTCAGTCGCAATGGGGTGCATTTAATTATCAAAGGGATTAATTTAATTTCCAAAGGGGTGAATTTAATTTGAAAAACCTGTATGATCATGAAAAATGGTACCACCAAGATTAATATAACGCTTCCAGGAACACTGGTATAGGGGGTTAAGGTTCAGTTTGGTCTGCGTTTGACGAGCCACCCTGTATACGTCGTACGTGCTGCCGGTACGTGAATCCAGGGTGCGTGTGTTGGTCCCAATGTCAGCGCGCCAATTAAAAATGAACGCCTGCTTAGAAGACCGTCTTATTAAGCCCCTCCCCCCTCCCCCCGCCCCGGCGCAGCGCCCCCGCCAATCCGCTTTCACCCTTTCAAGACATTTATTGCCGACCTTCCTTGATCGTTATTCCCAATGGCATTGCGAGGGAAGCTGGAGAAAAAATGTTTTCCCACCGAGCGCAGCTTTTACCACTTTCTCCTCGGAGGGGGATTTCCTCTACGCTGCGAACAATGCAGCGGGAAATTTGGGACAATTAAAGGTTCTTCCTGGTTGCGGTATAATTGGGTTTTACGGAGACGAAAATAACGCGGGAAAGAGGGCTCCAGTTTGAACTCGCACTCGTAGGGATGCACGTTGCTCTGCACGTACTGTTTTATGGTTATAGGATTTTTCACATTAAATTCGCCCTTTTGCCAATTGAATTCACCCTTTTGCGAGTGAAATTCGCACTTTTCCCGATGAAACTCACCTTTTTGAGAATTCATTCACCCTTTTGTAAAGAGAATTCACTCTTTTGCTAATGAAAATCAGCCTTTTGAAAGTCATATTCACCCTTTTACATATCACATTCGCCCTCTTGCAAGTGAAATTCGCCCTTTTGTAAATCAAGTTCGCTATTGAAAATGAAATTCCCCCTTTTGTAAATCATATTCACTCCTTTGCAAATACACTTCACATTCTTGTAAATTGTATTCAACCTTTTGCATATGAAGTACTATTACATGTATGTTATATCTAAGAAATAACAGATATTGTTAATTATATAGTAAGAACTCAACAATTTTATCATAATTCATATAATTACATATGGAGATAAAGGTATGTGTGAAAACTATGTGCGGATAATTCAGTAATTCAACAATAATAATAATTTACGCAGAACCATTTATAGATTAGGTTATATGTAGATAAGTATATTGTACATATATAGTGCATATAACCTAATTTATATATTTCTTATATTTTTATATTTCATATAATATGTACACATGTGTATAGTATATGTACGTAGTACATATAACCTAGGCTATCTTGAAAATAATATAAGAATAAGTGCTAGCATATACGCGCATTATAACCACAAGATACTTTTCATTTAATAATAATCGTTACGTTAAAAAAGTCAACATAAACTTTACATTAAATAATCTCGAGTAAAGTTAAGAGAAAATATTCCTTACATACTAAAAAAGAATACTAGAAAAATAATATACACACTTTTCTCTAGATTTCTTTACTTCTTTATCGAGATTTCATTCATTCACGATTTTGCTGTATTTATTTTATATATAATTATTATATGCTAACATAATTCAATAATTATCATATTATCATATATAATTCACGATGTTACGATTTATTTTACGCGAGATTTCCATTTTCCGCGTCGCTCTATATTATCCTCCATCCCAATAATTCGAAGTCCAAATTGTACAAAGCAATTCCTTCGTCGCTCCACACGTTCCAGGAACCGTGGAAAATTCCTGATGGCCGTCAAACGCCTTCTGAATATTAGATAAGCCGTTTTGCAACAACGGCCGACGAAACTTTCCCGCGGACAATGCCGCTTCGCGTCCGACGAACACGTTATTCCGATCAGAGGGACCGACAAAGGAAGTCTCGCCCTGCAACACAACGAGACTCGGCACGAAAACTGGGATATCCGCATGTATGGCACTCCTAACCTCTTTGTTCGCCGACAGTTTAACCCCTTGACACACTGATACAGGTTTTTCGGATTGAATCAACATTTTTCCAAGTTGAATTCGGTCCTTTGTATATCGAATTCACACTTTCGTGAATGAATTTTTCGATGATCTTGTAATTAAGGAAGACAAAGGAAGTCTCGCCCTGCAACACAACGAGACTCGGCACGAAAACTGGGATATCCGCATGTATGGCACTCCTAACCTCTTTGTTCGCCGACAGTTTAACCCCTTGACGCACAAATGCAGGTTTTTCGGATTGAATCAACATTTTTCCAAGTTGAATTCGGTCCTTTGTATATCGAATTCACACTTTCGTGAATGAATTTTTCGATGATCTTGTAATTAAGGAAGACAAAGGAAGTCTCGCTCTGCAACACAACGAGACTCGGCACGAAAACTGGGATATCCGCATGTATGGCACTCCTAACCTCTTTGTTCGCCGACAGTTTAACCCCTTGACACACTGATACAGGTTTTTCGGATTGAATCAACATTTTTCCAAGTTGAATTCAGTCCTCTGTATATGGAATTCACTCTTTCGCGAACGACTTTTGATGATTTTGCGATAGTAAGCCATACAAGTTCCGGAATTTATTCGAAATCTTTAACGGAACTTCTTAAGGAAGATGGTGGAAATTTTGGAGAGGAGAGCCAATGAGGATACAGGATTTGCACTTCAAATTGACCTCTTTACAGTCTTTAAATTAAATTTACCCTTTTGTTAATCAAGTACTTTTACATGTGAGTTATATTTAAAAAACATCGAATAATGTTAATTACATAGTGAGAAATCAACAATTTTATTATAATTCATACAATACATATGGAAATGAAGCTATGTATGAAAACTGTGTGCAGATAATTTGGTACTTACTGAAGATCAGAAGAACGGAATTACTGAATTGTCTGCACAAAGTTTTCATACATACCTTCATCTCCATATATAATTACGTAATTCTAAGAATTATAATAAAATTTGTTAGTATGTACATATAACTTACATTATTTCATAACTTCTAAATATAATATATATGTGAAAGTACATAATTTGCAAACGGATAAATATAATCTGGAAAACCTGCATGGCACTCCTAACCACTTGCTCGTTGACAATTTAAGAATAATCAGTGATTCGAGGCCTTTGCGAGCAACTTATTCGCACACTTATACTTTAACACTAGGACTTCCAAGACCGTTCATTTCAACGGTTTTCAAATTTATCGCTTTAAAAATATCGATATAATTTATGCATCGTTATAGAATTTTATGACGACTTTTAAGGAAATATAAGGACAGCTATATATTTCTATTCCATTTTTACGTGGACACTTTGACCTCCATTATCGATGTGATTTATCACTATTCATACGAAGAACCGTCAAAATGGCGGCCTTAGCAAATTTTCAAGTTTACTATAATTTATGGACCATTTACAATAATGATTGACATCGATACTTGTTTACATCCATTTATACATCGCCTTCAGACGTTTCCTGAAAAAATTTGAAGTACATTTTTCATGTAAAGCTATATCGAATGAACTACGATGTTCAAAAGGCAACTCCAACAACTCCAGCCCAATTATTATAACGGGATCTACTATTTTCCGATCGTGACTCATCAGTGTAGAACTAAGAGATCCAACTAGCAGGTGCAATCAAGGCGCAATCGGTATCAGTTGTATTTCTAACGCGATAAAGTTCTTAGTGAAAAGTGCGTCCGGCGGTAGTCTAGTAGCTTCACGACTACCGTAGTATCTGACACTAACATGGCCATTCTGGTCACGTTGACGGAGGGTTGACAGTGTTACAGTTTTTGAAAGTGAGCAGCAGAATATTTCTTTGGAAACCCGTCAAATCCATCAAACAGGGCAATCTATCATAGATATTTCTTCATAGCTTTGACAGCTGGCGGAAACTATAATATAAACGGCCGCAAGGGTAACCCCAAGGTACAGATGAGAGATATGTTTTCAAATAAATGGTTTTCACGTCAAGACTGTCATTTTCGTTTGTTTTTCGTTAATAATTAATGGAACGTTCTATTAAATGTTATTGAGTTATATTATATTCTTTTATTTACATAAACTAAACCAAAATTTACGATGAAAGCCTTGATAAAAAATCCGTCGATTTGACGGAGTTGTAATGTTAATTCTCTATTAAGTCTTGTAAAATTAGAATCTCAATCGAATAAAACGACATTTTTGTATGGAATACTAACTATTTTTGCCACTGGTGTGTGGCTCAAATAATTAAAGATCCCGGTCCAGTTACCCGAGTGTCAAATTTATCGTCCATGAAAAACTTACCGTTTCACATGCATTATATACAGATTTCTCAAGGGTCCGATTGAGTAAGTTGGAGAAACCGAAGAGCAGAAAATTCCAATATCCAATGGTATTAATCGTATTTTGCGTTACTCTATATTTGGACCTATTTTACGTGGTCTTATGCTCAATCCTTTTCGTATCGATTAGAAAAATTGAACCTAAGCGAAGACTGCTGAAGTCAAATTGATGCAGTGCGGTATGAAATTTCAGAGGAGCATTATAAAAATTCAGATTTGATCGATCGCAGCATTTAAAAGAGATATATCAAGAGACAAAGCGAAAATTTTTTAACGATTAAAGTATTTCAATGTTTATTGAAAATCGTATTATTAATATTTATTCAAACTTGTAATGAAAATTCCAAGATTAGGATTCATATATTTCACGCGCATGCGCGTGATGGCATTTTTCACAAGTACAGCCAAAAGCAACATATTGTTCACGAAAATACCGATTTACTGAGTTAGTTGATTGTTATTTGGTATGCATAATAGAAATATTAATATTGGATGTCAGCCTAATGGCGATGCATTTACAATTTCCTCTCTCTGATCGTTTTGCATTAATTATGGCGGCATATATTTCCGATTATCTTTGAATAATTCCGTATAATGAGCGATACAAGTTCTCGAATGTATCCGAAATCTTTCATAGAACTTGCTATAAAAGATCGCCAAAATTTTTCAAAGAAATAAGAATACAGGTTTTTCAAATTAAATCCACCCTTTTGCAAATCAAGTACTTTTACGTAGATATTATATTAAAAAAAAAAACATCGAGTAGAAAAACCTGTAATTTATTCAAATCACGTATTTAACAAATTTTTAACTTTTCCTTATAAATAGAGGGTGTACAAATCTAGATCACAACTGTCAATGGTTCAACAACGATCAGCTGATCGTGACTTTTATCTTATCGTCTTATGCAATTCAGCAGGCCGTAAAAGCGAGGTTATGTCACTACCAATATTTGCAACCTATATCAACCCACGGAAATGTTCCCTTTGTCGTATCGGCCCCTTGGAAGCGGAATTGTAGCCAAATATTTTCCGGGGACACAACGTATGTACTTTGCGAATCGGATCGAAAAGGACTGCCGCCTCTCGCGCTGATTTTTACAGAAAAACATTCGACCAAAGGCACAATTCGTTTTCCATGCTTGCAATAAATTTCCGTTCACAAATGAATTTTCGTAACATTCTGGAAAATGAAAATACGCGAAACTTAAATGGAGTAATAAATAATTATTTTGAAAGCGACCTAGGTTTATTTATATTCAAAATCGAGGAATTTAAGAGTTTGTGTGTCGATGAAATTAGAAATATATGTACGTATAGGATATTAATGTGTTGCACCACTTAAGAGTATATAAGAGAGTTCAATTTTAAATTTGTATTAAAATAATAGCGATTATTAAGCGGACGATATGTGTTTGTTGCCATAAATAGAGTTAAGTTACCTTAAAAATTAACAATTAGATTTGTTATGGATTTTAAAAGAGCTCAAGTCCATTTGACATAGTTTAAAATGCTTCAAATTAAAAAAACGATGCTCATTTTTTAAATATTTTTTTACTACACTTCAAAAACACAATTTATGTAAACTATATAAATTACATAACAATTAACTGCTCGTCTACATTTTCTGTATGTGGAATAAATTTGAAGAAATTCTGGTGCTCCTATGGTATATATCGTAATAAGTTTATCGTATCTTTATACTTAGCTGCTCCAATTCTTCTTATATTTTTATAAATTGGTGTTAATAGAATATTTTCGAATTGATGCACCTAAAATTATCGTATTGCTTGTATATACTTTATCGCAAAATGTTGTTTATAACAATTCACTTAATGTTGTACACTGTACTACTATTGAAAACTACTATTAATGTTGTGC
Source organism: Ampulex compressa (assembly GCA_038496175.1). Taxonomy (NCBI): domain Eukaryota; kingdom Metazoa; phylum Arthropoda; class Insecta; order Hymenoptera; family Ampulicidae; genus Ampulex; species Ampulex compressa. The sequence continues at coordinate 3,270 of JBCFXI010002574.1, read as the reverse complement.
ACTGTACTAATATTTGAAAATAGACTATTTTTGTAAGATTTTTAAAAATATTTGATTTTATATTAGCAATAAATTTTTGTCACTATTTCTTAACCATAATAAGAGAATACGAAAAATTTGAATAAAATACTAAATATCGACAAAATAAAGTACTCGATATTGAAAGATAATAAATCTTATATATTGAAAAATATAACTTTCAAAATAACAATTCTTTAAAAAACCAATTCTTTTTTCATTTATAGTCCAAAATACAACGTAAAGAAAAACATTGCGCGTTACTTTTTCAGTGAAATGGAAAAAATTACGTAATTTTCATTTTTATAATGAAGATTAATGCGAGAAACGAGCATAAATTCTAAAAGCCGACGCTCTTGTCCCATTCATCATTTACATTTAATTTGATGTATTCTCTTTTGTATATCACATTATTTATATCCACTCTTCACTCTTTCCCTTACAACAACACAAATTCAAAAGTCAAAACCATCAGAAAAACGATAATACGTGGAATCTAAGGACCCAAGACTCGAAAGAACTTTATTATATATTATGAACATAATTTTACACGCAACAAAGAATATCTCAAAAATTCTGGCACTTCGCTGTATACACTTTGTATATTATATTACTGCGTTAACTATAATCGATATTTAACACTTTTAATAAATCATATATTTGTGAAGATTACTAAGAATATTACTAAGACATACAGCATATACATTGTAAACGCGTCGAACGATGCAAATTTTCCAGGCTTCGTCAATTTTTGCAGCTGACAGAATAATCCTCATCGTTTTCATTCGAGCTAATTTGTCCGCCAATTGGATGAGAAGATAATAATAGCAGATGCGAAAACGAATTTATGGTAAGAGGCGCAACTGTCCAGCTAGAGAATTGAATGACTCGTGGTTTTGCTTTGGCCGGCGTTCGAAAGCGGGCGCGTCCAGGAATTTTGAGAAAAATGGAAAAAGAGCGATTATCGTTCGGCGATTCGATTCTTATTTTTGGAAGGGAAATCGCGCGGCGAAATCGAAGAGCGCTCGGATGCCGTTTACGGTGACTCTTCTCCTTCGATGGCGAGCCTCGAAAATTGGTTCGACGAGTTTCACCGTGAAAACGAGACCTCCGGAAAACGTTTTTTTCTTTCAGACGGGTTAAAGAAGCTGGAGCATCGCTGGCTCGAGTGTATCGAGCTAAAGGGAGACTGTGTCGAGAAATTGATCGCGGCTTTTCCAAAATGTTCGTTTCTCTTTTGTAGGCTAAGTACTTATCGGACCACCCTCGTATCTTCAACCTCATCAAAAGCAAAACTCTCAAATATCTCAATTGGAATATAAATGACCTTAAGTAATATCCAAAATAAACTTATTCCAATGTGAATTTATGTAATATAAATTTATCCAAACGAAATTCATCCAAAATAAACTTATTCCAAAATAAATCTATCCAAAATAAATTTATCCAAAATAAATTTATCCAAAATAAATCTATCCAAAATAAACTTATTCCAAAATAAATTTATCCAAAATAAATGTATTATCCTACTTAAATGTCCTCTATTTTCATCAGCATTCCGCCTCTATCAACACATACCTAACTTTGGAACACCCTGTATAGTACTCGACATAATACACGCACGTCATATCAGAAAGCAGCCAAAAAGCTCATTACGATTTATCATCATTTCTTTCCACAAAACAAACTTATTATCCTACTTAAGTGTCCCCTATTTTCATCAACACATACTTAACTTTGGAACACCCTGTATAGTACTCGACATAATACACGCACGTCATATCAGAAAGCAGCCAAAAAGCTCATTACGATTTATCATCATTTCTTTCCACAAAACAAACTTATTATCCTACTTAAGTGTCCCCTATTTTCATCAGCACTTCACGTCCATCAACACATACCTAACTTTGGAACACCCTGTATAGTACTCGACATAATACATGCGCGTCGTATCAGAAAGCAGCCAAAAAGTTTTATTATCATTTCTTTCCACAAAATAAATTTATTATCCTACTTAAGTGTCCCCTATTTTCATCAACACATACTTAACTTTGGAACACTCTGTATAGTACTCGACATAATACATGCACTTCATATCAGAAAGCAGCCAAAAAGCTCATTACGATTTATCACCATTTCTTTCCACAAAACAAACTTATTATCCTACTTAAGTGTCCCCTATTTTCATCAGCACTTCACGTCCATCAACACATACCTAACTTTGGAACACCCTGTATAGTACTCGACATAATGCATGCACGTCGTATCAGAAAGCAGCCAAAAAGTTTTATTATCATTTCAAAAAGCTTTATTATCATTTCTTTCCACCTCTTCATTTCCCTATCTCCCTCTCTCTCTCTCTCTCCCTCTCTCTCCCTCCTTCAGTATTCATCTCGCTTTCTCCCCCCCACTCAGAAGGAAAAGGACGGAAGATCAGCGCCGATTGAAGGCGCCTAATCCAACTCGCATGGTAATTTCGAGGCCGATGACACTTCTGATAATCTCTTTCTCCTCGTGGCCCAAGTCGAACGGACGTACCATTATGCGACAGTTGCCCCATCGGATCTAAAGTGGGTCACAAAAGTATTTGACGGGCACCAGCCTGGCGATTGTACGATGTACCGACAATGCCAGGCTTGTACGGGCCTTGCAACTCGGTGCTCGGCCATTTGCGAACATCGAATTCGCACTTTTGCAGATGGATCTTCTTCGAGGATCTCGCGCGATGATCAGCCAGGGATGTTCTCGAATTTGTTTGAAATCTTTGACAGGATTTGTTGATGAAGATCGTGGATGTTTTTTGAGAGGAAAGCCGATGAGGATAGTGGATTTGAATTATTCTCTAAATTACTTGAGAATTATTTCTAAATTACTCTGAATTAATTTCTTTTGCAGTTCTAATTGATGTTTTTATAGGTTTTTTAAAATTATATTCACCGCTTTGCGGATCAAGTACTTTTATGTATGTGTATTATATTTGGAAAGCGTCGAACAATGTTGATTGTACAGTGAGAAATCAAAAATTTTGTTGTAATTCGTACGATAACGTAATTAAGTATGGAGATGAAGGTGTGTATGAAAATTGTGTGCAGTGATTCGATAATAATGATCTATATATATATATACACACATGTATATGTAACCTAAATATAAGGTCAAGAAATGAATTGAGTATGAATAAAGACTATAATATAGTATATTATAATATAATATTATATATAGTAATATATAATATAGTAATATATAATATAT
>JBCFXI010002573.1:0-20451 GCA_038496175.1 Ampulex compressa | reverse complement strand
GAAGGGGCCAAGTCTGGTGAATACGGCGGGTGGGGTAGCAGCCCCCAGCCAAGTGCTTTGATTGTATCCTGAACCGGTTTTGCTTTGTGTGCAGGTGCATTGTCGTGTAACAAAATTACTTTGCCGTGTCGTCTGACCTATTCCGGTCGTTCTTCGATCAGTGCATGGTTCAAACTGATCATTTGTTGCTTATAGCGATTAGTATTAACAGTTTCACCAGGTTTTAGAAGCTCATGATACACGATACCTTTCTGATCCCACCAAACACACAGCATTGCCCTCTTGCCGAATCGATCTGGTTTTGCAGTCGATGTTGACAGCTGTCTCGGATTAACCCATGATTTTTTCCGCTTAAGATTCTTAAAATAAATCCATCTTTTATCGCCAGTAACGATTCGATGCAAAACTGATTTTCTTTCGTGTCTTTCAAGCAAAATTTCACAAGTGTTTTTTCGGTTTTCCATCTGTCTTTCATTCGATTCCTGTGGCACCCATTTTCCACACTTTTGGATCTTTCCCATAGCTTTTAAACGGTCAGAAATTGTTTGTTGTGCAATATTTAACATTGCTGGCATTTGCTTTTGACTTAAAGTATCATCTTCATCCAATATTGCTTGCAATTTGGCGTCTTCAAACTTTTTTGGTGGTCTTCCACGTTCTTCATTTCTCTTTTGCATGTTCAACCCATCTTTTGCATGTTACTTCTGATAGAGCATGATCACCATGTGCTTCGACAAGCATTCCGTGCGACTCTGCAGCACTTTTCTTCAAATGAAAACAAAAAATTAATGCTTTCCGCAAATCATCACTTTCTGGTAAAAAAAATTCAACATTTTTAACAGGATGAAAAAATATGATGTTGTTTGATCAATGACTTGATGTATATTAAATATGTTTCACAGATGTCATACCAACCAAACCAAAAAAAAATTAAGGCTCGTTCACGACAAATGTTCCCTATCGACACGTTTGTATCTTAACGCTCACTTCATACCGGTACACCTGATAGATCAAACGTAGTAAAGAAATTCAATGTTCAGCATGCACAACATGTTCATACCTACGTGTAGGGATATACCAGTTTTTTTACTGTCTTTTCTTTGAAATACGATTATACATTCTTTCAAATGCAATGCAAATAACATTAGTTGTAAATCATTTGTTAATCATGGCATACACTTTAACTGAGGAAATTGACATGATTCTCATTTATGGAGAATCCAGGTAAAATGTAATGCAAGCAATAGCATTCTACATTAGTAGACTTCCCAAAAGGAATCATTTGTCGAGAAGTACATTTCGCTGTGTAGTTTCGCAGTTGACAGACTGCTAAAGTAAGAAAAATTTAATTTGTCAGTAATCAAATGATTTTCTCTGCTGAAACGACATTGTGTATTTTTTCATTGAAAATGCTATATTGTAGAAAATAGTGACTAACAAAAAGGTATTTCAAACAAAAGTTATTTGCACACATCGGGAACTCCTAACTTCCCTGATCCTCACATATTTAAGACAACTCCGTGGATGTGGTGTTAAGAAGCAATCACTTGTCATACTTTTAATAATTTATCCATCTGGTTATAGTAGAGTTAAATTTCAGTCGTTAGAATTTCTTTTCAGTCGTGAATAGTTTTTGTCCACTTAGTGCGTGGCTCAATAATTAAAGTTTTTTTTTTCATTAAAATTTAAGTAGAAACGGCAATAGAAATTTGGAATATAAGGTTGTAAATTAAGCCATATCAAGTGGACAAAAATTACTGATGACGGAAAAAAAATATTCTGACGACTGAAATTTAATTCCACTATAACCAGATGGAGAAATGATTAAAAGTGTGCGAAGTACTGCTCGTTAAGACCACATCCACAAGTTGCCTTAAAAGTTGTTTGTTCTAGGTCGCAGATTAAAAATGTGTAATAAAAAGTATGTTTCCATTAAAAAAAAAAACAAGTTGACTTTGAAATTACCTTGAAATCATAACGCGAATCAAAAGCGAATGTGACTGCTGCATCAACCCCTTCGTGACTTAAACTTTGTATTTGAAACATTCTTCTCTGCGGAATTTAGTTTTAGAAATATTCCAGGTAGTCAAGATTGGCGCCTCACCCCGTATATCTAAAGGTTCTTTCTCCAGGTTATCCCTTTTCTATGAAAATTGTACGAGGCGACGTGATCTGTGCGGGCCCGTATTAGACTTGTGCCGAGTTTCTGTTTACTTTGGGTTCTAGAGTTACCGATGTTATTTGTTAGCCAAAATGCCTGAGGGTTCCAAGAACGTCGGAACCCTTTTCGTTACGTTTAGAACGTTGTTTAGACTGCAAGTAGATTAGATGTTAAATTGTTCTAAACCTCTATCTTTATTTCATTTCTCGATTTTCTTTTTCTTCTTGCGTGGGAACGCTGCTTGTCACATCTGACGAGAAGAAATTACCAATCAGTCCATCATTCATGTAGCGAATTACCAGATTCGATTCTTTCAATCAATTAATGTTACGAAATCATTATACGTAATAACTCTGATATAAATGTTTCTTCTTAAAGGGTACTTTTCAATTTTAAACGGTAATGCATTCTTGTGTCCTACCTTCCTATATTAAAAAGAAATTATATTACGAGGGTTGTCCGTAAAATAAGGTTCCCAATGATTTTTCAGAATGAAAAACATGTTTATTGACATTGAATAATACATTTTTGGAAAGCTTAGATTTTCCCCTATTTTTCGACATAATCACCTTTGAGGTGATTGCATTGCATTTTTGTACGTGGTGTACCATTTTATTTATACCTGAATCTAGAACTCTCCGATCGCGCTGGCAAAACTATTGCGAAAATGAAAGAAACAATGTTGAAAGATCAAAGGGTGACGGTTCAGGAGTTCTGTGAGATAATTCCTGATGTCAGCAAGACCTGCATTGACAAAGTTTTGCAAGATGCTAGGCAGGTCGCAAGAATGCTTGCGGAAGACCACAAACGGTAACGTGTTAAAGCGGCCCGCGAATTTCTTCAGGGCTGCGAAACCGATGACGAGGAATTCGTGGACTCTATTGTCACTGGGGACGAGACCTGGGTCCACTACACGACACCGGAAATAAAACAACAATCCCATCAGTGGAAACAACCAGAGTCGTCGAAGCCGCGGAAATTCAAACAAACACTGTCTGTCGGCAAAGTGATGGCGAACGTCTTTTGGGGCAGGAAGGGATTATTGTTATGCAAATTCATACTTGCCGGTGCAACAATCAATGCGGATCGCTACTGTGAGATGTTGAAAAACCTTCGGCATTTCAGGAATGGAGAAAAGCTGAAAGAAGAGATTTTAAGCTGCCTTCGTCGCGCGGCGGGAGAGTTCTAGATTTAGGCATAAAGAAAATGGTACGCCGTATGCAAAAATGCATTGATCTCACCAGCGATTATGTCGAAAAATAGGGGGAAGTGTAAGTTTTCCAAATATGTATTATTCAATGCCAATAAACATGATGTTTATTGTGAAATAACATTGGAAACTTTATTTTACGGACAACCCTCGTAGGTAATGTTGTGTTCGCACATTTTTATGAATAATACAAATAAATATCTGAGTGTGTATTGTAATAAACATAATTATATATTTCTTCGTAGTTTGTAAATTGTGCGCGTGTCAATCAGGGTCGATAAATCAGGGCAGGGCCGTTCCCTCCCGTCTGACACCGCCACAGTCGTATTCTAAGTTCTCCTTGCTCCGCTTGAAGGGTCATGGGACGATTCATTGATTTGCTGTGCATATATAGATACATGTATACGTATAGGCATATCGACATATGTTACAGAAAGAGAAAGACTCGACGAAAATATATATATGTCGAGTAAATAAGTACGGTGATTTTTCGTAACAGAACAGAATAATAAATGGACCGTTTATTTTGGATGTGGTGCTGTTGTTTCGAGAAAATTAAAGATTAGCATATTTGTTAATCAAAAAATATAGGTAAATTATGTGAAGTCTGGCAATGTTTCTACTAATTTATCAATATGTAATTTCGTAATTTAAATTTCTTTTAAACAAATTTAACTAAATTATTATTTAACTAAATTATATTTAGGGGCTGCAAATAGACTTACACCACTTTAATTATTAGTAAATTGTAAAAATGGTTTAATTTCAATTTTGAGATTAAATACCATGTAAAATATATTTTTAATTAATCTAATTTTCTTTATAAATATTGCAAGAAATAAAATAGGAGTAGTATTTTTTATTTTGAATGTTAATTATATTTATATATTGTTAAACTTAACATAAGATATTGGTATTATTTATTTATGCTCTTTATCTGACAATGTTTTTAAATATTCATGATACACAGGAGGTATATAGGGTAATAACTGCTCCATATCCTTACATTTTTTGTACGTAATAGGCCTGGCATAGTGATACAAAAACACCAATACGATTTTTGCAAATTTTGGTGGTTTTCCCCGACATGTAGGTGATAAATCTAAAATCTTAAATTCTGTGTCCCCTATTGATGTTTTATGTAAAATAGTATACGGTGCACTTTTGCAAAACCTCATCCAACATATTTTTAATTTACTTTTTCTCAATTAGTGTTTCTTCTTATCTATTTTGTAATTGCCTTTTGATATCAATATGATACCAAATCTGCATCCTTTAGGAGATATGAATGTCCGGAGAGTAAAAATTTATGATGACTTACTTGAATGTTATTTTCCAAAGACTGGATAACCCTCAATCACATCAATACCATTTGTAAATTTCGATTTTGTCCAGTACACATATCATTATACGCAATAAAATGACCTTGTGCCGTTACATTTTTTAAATGTTTCAAACAGCAAGAAGCTATTTTATGCGATATCCTGGAAGCAGTAATTTTGTCCCACATAAATATATTAACTTTGTTGTTGTAGAAATTATGAAATCCCTCGTTCAAAACATATATTTTGTCACTTGTCTATGGAAATTGGACTTAACCATTTTCATAATCAATGGCTACACAATTTCTTTTAGCAGCTAATTTTAAATTGAATAATGCATTGGCATTTTTTAAGATATTAAATGCTAACAAGTTATAAATAAAAAGTTTATATTAAATTAAGCATAAATTACGTGATATCTTATTCTTTTTAAAATGGATTTACGTCACTTTTTAAGTAAACCATCCACATATTTTCGTGAAATCATAATACATAAAATGCGCAATTCGTATCGTCCATTTGCTTGATGCTCTTCGACTGCCTTTTCTGTCGCCGCTTCACTTCCCCTTTTCTACCACTCCCTTCTCCCTTGTTCCCTTTGTTTCTAGGAACGCTTCCACGCTATCAAGGCATGCAGTATAAAGACGCACTCATACGGACACTCTCAGACGCACGCACACACATACGCACGCACACACATCCATTTACACTAGATCGATAACATTTAGGAGTTGTCCATGTCAATTATAATAATTCTTCTGAGGATCCATTGTCGAGCATTAATATAATTTTATAAAATTTAGAAGTAATCAGTGATTCTTGGCCTTACAGAACACCTATTCACACAATATATTTTAATTCTCTCTTTTCACTGTAAACTCGTGAAAAATTTTTTCCAAGAGTTCGCCTACATATTTTTAATTATTTATATCATACATTTTAACACAAATTCAGTGATGAATTTATATACTTTATATTATATTATTATGCTCGGAAATTGATGATTAAAAAGAATTACGTAGTTATGTACTGATTTATATATGTGTACGTATGATATACATATATATGAATGAATTACAAAAAAAAGAACACCGACAAAATTTCCGTAACGCAGGCAGGACTTATCATTGCCGATGGAACTTCAAAGTCACAAACTAATTAACTTCTGTCGGTGTGTGTCTCGACGGCGGTGCCATGGTGGGGGTGGGGTTGTTGCACCGTATTAGCGTGACGTAGTTTCGTGTCGCCTGGCTTGATGATAATGCCTCCCTTTCCCCTACTTCACCCCCCCCCCCTCTCCACTGTTTCTCTTGCCAGAGAGCTGGGAATTGAAAAACTTGGATAAACGTAAATGCACGAGGATAAGTCGCACCCTTTGGGACATCGATAAACGCTGAATTCTTCGATTTATTTGGAAATTTAGGAAGTATGAATAAAATAATTTTAACTAAAAAACTTCTGAAATTATTGGTCGTTTCGATTCTGAAATCCTTAAATATTTTTCTTTGTGTTTTTTTGGATGCGTGAATTTTTGAACATTTCAAAGGTTAGATTTTCCAGGGTTATTTTTCCTCGTTGCCAGTTTAACAATCAGTGTTTCTAGGTCTAACAGACTCTCTATTTGCACAATTTCTATTTTAATTCTCCATCTGGTCTTGTGCAAAATCTTAGTCGATCACATCGACATTTTTTGCTGTGGAATAATTAAAAACGTTGGCCACTAGTATGTGACTCAAATAATTAAATGGTTAGTAAATTGTGAATAAAAATATAATTAACATTAGAAAATTGTAAAGTTTAAGGTGGTGAACTCAGCGGCATTAAGGAAACTGGTGTAAAAAAAAAATTTGATACTGATGTAACGAAACCGGGATCGATACCAGATGGAGAATTAAAATATGAAATGTACGAATGGGTGCTTTGTCAGACCTAGAAATTTCGATTGTACTTAAACTTTTGTCTTTTTTCTAATTTGTTATAAACTTGTTGAGTAACATTTTTTTTATCACAATTATTTAGTAACAGTTTTTGCACTACATTCTTTTGAAAATTGTTTTTTCAGATATAATTTTTGTATATTTCTACCTTTTAAATTATTAGCATTATTTATTAGACGTTGTATTTAAATACAAGTAGATTATTTATGAAGCATTTGATTTAAAGATAAAGAACATTATTTATTATACATTTATCTCAAAAATGAACATTTTCTAAATATTTGGTTATGAAAATAAACACAATAGGAAAGCTTGAATTTATATCAAGATTTCGTTCGAAGTAACACCCAGTATAGGAGGAACACTCGCAATGTTTTACACCCTCCGACGGTTGATAACCGCCGACCCAAATGGCCGCTGACGGTTAGAGCTCTGAGATAGGAAATGTTTCCGTCTGACAGGACGTTATTCCATTCCTTTCGACCATAGCTTTATTTCCGTTAGGGTTATATACATAAGTGTTATGCAAACATCAGTGAATTGTGTGAGCATGCGTGTGTAACTGTTTAACATTATACAAAAATCGCATAACAAATAACCTGGAATATATTGTATATACATGTATATATGTGCATAGATAGTACAAAAGTTTTTCGGAAAATGTAAAGACATCAAATTGACGTAGATGCTTTATTTTTCATTATATACTTTATTCAAGCTAAAATATTTTTTCACACGAGGGCGCCACGTTTCTAGTTTACATTTATATCAATCAATTATAAATAAATATCAAGGAATACAAATTTTCTTAAATTTTTCTACCTTTCTATTCTTTCATTTCGTTGGCCACGTCTCCGAAGAATTTGGAGGAAGAGGTACTGAGAAGGGTGGAGGTTTAGTTCCGTATTCGAAGCAGGAAGGCGAAGACTTGATAGTGTGCTTTGGAAAAATTCGTGACGCGACTGCCTCAGTCGGCCGGTGCAGAATTTACGTTATTAAATCGGCGGAACGTTCTTGAGTGCTGCGTTTAAACTCACTACCTCTCTTTTCCCACTCCTCTGCTGACTTGGTCCAAGAAATTCACGATAAGATTCTCGAGACGTTTACTTCGACCTGGTTTTTTTTTCAAGTGCAACGGTGTTGACATTTTGGAAATGATCAATATAATCTGTGTGTTTGTATATCGCGTTATACGTACGTACATACTTACATATATAGCATATATAGCTTATTTAATGGAACATGAGGGATAATATTCTTACGTCATTTGAAGACTCCCTCTTATAATGGAGCAAGATTGTATGCTTGATCATGGCTACGGTTATTAATGAATGCTGACAGTCGTTGAAAACAGTAGAATTGCACGGGAATAGTTCTACGAGGTGGTCTAGACTTTTTCAAACATTGCGAGTTCCCATTATTTTCTGTATAAATAAAATTCTGTGTTTACGCACTGAATTATATCACTGTTTATATACGCTTTTACTCTGAGTTCCGCAGGAAGCGTTCTCCAACACAAGAATATTACAATATATATGTATATGTATAAATACCTATACTCATATTTATACATATGCTGTTTATTTGTTAGTTTTACTAACCTCACATAATATAAATACAGAGAAGATTGTTACGGTTATATATATTGCCTTTAAAAATATATATTGTTAAATATAAATACCATTGCAGAAAAACAACAAAAAAAGACTCTTCTTTTTTTATTAAGAATTACACTTATACTAAGAAAAACTGATAAAAAAGAGAGACTCTTCTTATGAGTGTTTGAATTGTATTATTCCAATGGTTTCTGAAGGAAACCATTTACTACTCAACGGCTATGAAAATTGTTATCATTTAATACTATTATGTATAATTGTTAAGAAAATTGATCGTGAATATAAAATGCATCAACCAAGAGCTTTAAGAATAAAATTAAAACGATTTTTAAACAGCATTAATTGCTTTGGCTTGTGAAGGGCTAACATGAACACATACCACGCACTATGTACGCACTACAGGGGCGCGCGCGTGCGCGCGAGACAAATTTTGCAATAACGAAATAAATCGTTGTCAGCAGGCCTCGTGGTGAATCCTAGGGAGCAGGATGAGTCGAAGCAATCCCAGGGAGGCCGGGGAGGCGCAGCAATGAGGAGGAGACAGTCCTCGGGGCGCCGATGGCCAAGGTCACCGACAGCATGCCGATTCACGGTGCAATCGCGAGACTCCTCGTCGATCTACTCTTCTTACTCGCATTGCCTACTTGCCCCTGTCTTGATCTAGGTAAGTTACGTTCATTCCTTTCATTGGTTTATTTGCCACTCTTGCCTTAATAGAGCTGGTCATTAATATAAATAAGAATGTTAGTTGTCGAAATTTTAATGACGCAAAAGGTATTCTACTTGTCTGCCTCAGTGTGTATGTGTCAGGACACACTTTATTTAATGTTTAAAAATAATTTACTTTTTATTTATATTAGTGTACAGATTGATTACCTAAAGTATTGTTATGTATATATAAGTAACGCTGTGTATAGAGAACATATTAAAAATTGGAATATCATAAAATTTCAGTCATATGATGGTGAATTTTACGGGCAATCGTGGGAAAAACACAGATAGTTAAATATTGCGGTAAATTTAAGTTAAAACGTATTAGTTTTATATGATTTATCATTATGTTTTTGCTGACTATTCAAAAATAGTTTACCATTCAAGTTGTATTTTTCTCAGTATAATTTGTAATTTGTCGTCGAAATATTTGTATATACATTATGGAATACGTAGGTTAGGTACAATACGGAACATGTTCCATATTGGGTATGTGATATAATTCGATTATATTTTTATTATTGTAAGAACATTATTACTTTTTACGTGATTGGATATGGTGGTCTTCACAATTACAGAAAATAAAGTGCGATACCAAGTTTCATAAAAAAAATATGGAATGCTTAAAAATAGTTTGTATAGATATGTTTAAAATAATGATATTTCACTGCATAGTTTAGTAAACATACTACTTGGTGGGATATCTGCATTGCCTAAGGATTTCGGATTGAAACTTGTTTATTCTACTGAAATGGGTAAGAGGTTATTTGATAACTCAGTTGGTAAAGCAGTGTACTGCAGTTGGAAAAAACTGAAATAGCATTCATAAGTCGCTGATTCAAGTCCGGCTCGCAGGATAAGAAGTTATTTTGTTTGTGAATAAAAGATTGATCGAAAATGGCGTATCACGCAGCTGTGAGAAATATTGTAATATTCCAAAACATTCCGAAATTATTGTGGGAAGAATATGCTAGAAAAGATTTATACAAGAGTAAAAGGATTTTCTTTAGGATGTATGAAGCAGTTTTTTGTTGCTTTATGAGATCGCATTTGAATGAGTTAAAAAAATTCTAGAGAGAATTGTATCTTCTGTTTAGTAGATTTTCATTTTTAATGACAAAAGTTGTTTTTGCATTTTTTTTAAACAGATTTGTTAGATGTTCCTTATTCCGGATCATATTTTTGTGCTGTAGGTTTCTATTGTTCTTTATATTTTTAGGATTATTCTCAAGCATTTTAATTTTTTGATACTTAACTACATAAATATGATTATGTATTAGAATTTTTATCTCTTCGGGTATATTTCATTAAAAAAGGAACCAAATTTTTCTATATTTAGCAAGTTTTTGAAATCTGTTTCCCATATTATTGATGCCTATCATATTCATCGTGTTGCACACACTCTTAACTCGATTTAGGTTTGCTGTATTTACCCGTTTGATTTTTTTGGATTTTGAATTTACTATATGTAGTAGGTTTTTTGATCTGACGGTATATAATGTGTGTGTTACATATAAAATTGTTGCAAAATAGTACGTATATATGCATATATACTTTTGGTATTGTTCACGTACTTCTATCTTAATTTATTAGGTAATTTTATTAGGTAAACTACCTTGATTTACCTCGTTCCTTAACATCTTAATATAGATCATACATATGCATTGAAGCAAAAGTTTCTGAAAGATTTGGGAATGTGTTTTTCCGCTTCGTGGTCGATTTATTTATAAATCTATTTTCAAAAATAGTACAAAACTCATACCAACGTAATTTGAGAATCATCCTAAAGTCACTGCGGAAAAATTATATAAAAAATTAAAATGTACTCTTCCAACTATAGAGGTTGCGTGAAAGTATTTTCGGTTTTCCAAATTACGCTTAGTTCAGTTTTTCGCAAATAACAATCAGAGGTTTTATGAGTGCATAATTATGAGGTTGCCAGAAAGACGGCAAAAAGGCATCGAACGAAGTGGAAAACATATTATTGAACAAACTTTATTGTGTGTATAAAAATTTGAGTTTTATTTTACACAATAAAACTGAAATGACTTCTTTACCAAATCGATATCATCGTTTCTCGAAAACTTTGAGACATACACGATAGACATATATTGTAGATAATGGTCTATTTATGTTAGTCCACCTAAGTATATCGGCCAATTGTACCTACGTTAAAAATATTTTATTTATTCGGGAAGAATATCCTTTTTACAAGATCATTTTTTCAGATTTTTTTTTATATCTGAAACTAGTGAAGCATATTTTTTTATTGCTCAATAAAATAAAATGGCAGACATATTACTACGTCTTTCAGGCAGCGCACGAATTGCAAATTAGCAGGAATTCTACACTCTTATATATTTATCTAAAGCAAACTGTTGGACAAAAGTTTTATCATTAATATCTGCAGTTGCTATGTAAATCTAAAAAGAGAAACGAAAAAAGTTGAAAATTGGAAGACTTATGCGTCTTAAAACATAAAATTTCCTATTCTGACGTTATATTTTTTTTGCTATGAAAAAATATGTTTTTTGGTGGTTTGGCAAAATAATTAGGTTTACACAGAAAGTAATAAAGTTATGCAGTTACGGTTAAAGTTTCATTAAGTCTCGTTGAAAGTTTGGTAAGTGTAAGCTTCTGCCAATTTCACAAATGTGGTTTTGAGAAAAACGCGTTTAAAGATTTGAGATGCAAACGGTGTGTCGTAGCGATATTATACTGGTTAATCAGCGATTCCAGAACCATACAATAGTCCTTCAGGTTCCTCGTAAAACTCATTTTGCTGGATTAGGACCTCTTTGTGTAATTTACGAACCTCCTTGGTGGATAAAGAGCTGCGTCGTCTTTATCGAATCAAGCGGTGCTTGTTGATGTTATCAGTGTACGTCTTACACTGACTTCCAATCATTAATTTCAGTTCCTGCATACTCTGTAAAATAGAAATATACTCTTCATTGAAGAGTTTAGCAGCAATATACGATGCTATTCTAACTGTTTTTAATCCAGAATTTAGCTGTTTTGGTGCTAAGTGCTAGACAGTGGAATTAAAAATTTCATTTGCATTCTGTGTGTCGCCTTCCAGCATTTCTGAAATAATTTATTCTGCAAATTTATCCTATGAAGCGGAAGAATACGTTTCTGGACTGTTAAATTGAGTGGAGGAGGATGTTCAAATAAATCAAAATTTGCTCCAATAGCTTTGTACTCTCGCCACTTGTATGAGCTGCCTTCGCCTGCCAGGCGGTATTCATGTTGTTATTTTTCATTTGTAGAACACATATATTTATAAATGGTTCTCATAATTTTCTTCATGCCCTCAACACTATTTACAAGTCGTTGCGTAGCGAAAGCGTAGTAAATATTTAGTCAGTTTTTTTTTCATCAAGGTATCCGTCAGTTTGCCTTTTCCACGGAGTTAGTGCGTTTTCTTTACCTTTCGAATCCGAGTGCCTATTCTTCTTTTTGACGTGACTGGTAAAATTGGGGTGACGGAAAAAAATTAACTTCTTACCATTTGGAATTAATCACCATAGCAATTAGCATTAAAATGCCTGCTGCGCCTTGTAAAGCGCCGACGCTTCTCTACAGACACGTCACGTTCAAAGGCTGTAACTTCCAAAATTTTTCAAAATTTATTAAAAAATTTTTGAGCTATATTCTTGATAGTGATATTAACTCTTTGCACTCCAAAAAGTTTTATTTGTTTCGCGAACAGGAAGTCAGACTGCAATTTGTGTTCAAGTTCTATTGTACTATATACTTTCAACTATCGATGGAATGTTCGAAACATGTTTTTTCTAATAATTAGGGATAAACGAGAAAGCCGGGGAATTATTAGATTCGGGTGTATGAAACTTGCGAATTATCGATAAAGAAAAATACGATATCGAGCGACACTCGATATAGGAGCGTAAAGGGTTAATATTTTATAAAAAAAAAAAATGTATTCTTGAATCGTCTAATTGTATCTCCTCCGTTAAGTTTAACTTCTCTTAACCATTTTTTCATCTCTCCTCAGTTCAGTTCACATAAGAGTTCATATATAAAGAATTTGAAGTGAATGAACTAGAGTGAAGGGCGCTTCGTGCCCACTTAGAAGGTCATCCAGCTAGTACTATTTATGGACTCTTACCGCCATATTTTCTAAAAACGCTTACAGTGCTTAGTTATGGTTTCCTTAAAATAATATTCTTGTCATATTAAATCGTTCTCCTTTAACAACGGATTGTATGTTACGGATTTGTATTGTATATCTTTCCTGTGAGACACGTTACCGCACCGCTAGGCAAAATAAGAGTGACGTTCCACGCGACACACGCTCCCTTCACGGAAACAATTGCTAGGCCTAAGTAAATACCAACACCTATGGCCTATGTTTTCGTCTCTCCTTATTTGGACTATGTTGAAAGTTACAGTATGTAATTGTTTTAAATACTAAGATCCGATACAAATAACTGTATCGCCAAGATAAAGGAGCCGCGTTTCCATTATACCGACTATTATTCCTTGTGCGAATAGTACAGAAGTACAGACAAGCGTGTACAAAACAATCAGAAGAAATATACACAATTCCTTATCCGAGAAAAATTATTGTTTTTTTTTCCATTTCTCGCTCCTGAAGTCTGTTTCCGCCATAATTACTACTTCTAAAATTAAATATTTCAACAATTTACACAAATTTATTGATATAAATATACATTCCTATAAATAAAAATGTCCAGGTTTCCATTATGAACACATATCAAATCTCACCGTAAATATATATATATGTGATCAGATATATCGTCCGCGATCTTGTTTTCAAAATATCTTATTTAATTGCCTATAGGTCACAATATACCCTGTATAGATATATAAAATGTATTCTGTATTTCACATGTAACATGTCCTGGGTATAAAAATTATGTAAATTATGCAAGCAAATTTTTTACATATTTCTAAAACAGTAACATAGTACATGTTGTACTATTTATTTCTTCCAATGTTTTATATAGTAACGTGTAATAACTTATATAATACGTAATATACGTAAATAGTGAACCTACATTAACAACCATCTAGAAATTCCATAAAAACGCAAGTACAAAATTTAAGATAATATTCTTTATCGGAGGACTTGGAGCAGGCATTTAATTAATATCAAAACAATACTAAACTAACATGAATAATATAAAAAATTGTACAGAGTATTTAAAGATGGAAGCATGAAATGCCACAAATATTAGGTCATAAAAAAATGTAAAGCAATTTTTTGTACATAAATTTCAATGTATCAGCACTACAATATTTATTCATTTGAAAGTTTCAATTCATATTAATCGTATAATAACTTAAATAACAAAGTACATAAAAAATTCTATATTTAATGGAATTGAATTATTTGGATAATGTTTTTTGTCAGAAACTTAGGAACCTATTCTGATATCTATCAATACTATTTACCCTTACGAAAGTTTGGACCCATTTTAATCATAGGCCGGTTGTTTGAAATGCGAGAATAAAACGGGGACATTTAGCGGGTTTCATTCGGTCGATTCGCCCTCGCGAGTTTTCCGGGAGATAGGGCCTTTGGAACTGCTCGTATTCCCTGGGAACAATGTGCGTGCAAACCTTTGTTTTCCACCCCCGACAAAGGGGCCCAACCAGGCTTTGGATCTATCATTGTTGCCTTTCTCTGCTTCTACTAGGTACGATAGAAACGTACGTCAAATGGAAACAGGTTTGAATGCAAGCTTGAAAACAGGCTCGAAAATAAGCTTGGTTCTTTCTGGAATACATGTACCAGCTACTCATCATTTTATTTATCATGCGTATGTGTATATGGATCAACGTTGAATCATTAATGTATATCCATATATACACACGTATATTATATAGATATGTATGTTAATTTTATATACATATGCATATATAAGATCTACGACAAAAATACTCAAGCAGGTTTAGGATCAATCATGATGGCCTTTCGTTACTTTTTTCTATATAAAGTGTGATAAAAAAAAGACTCGAAAATAAACTAAGTTGTCTGTTGAATTTATGTGGAATATATCCTTGTGTTTATGAGGAAAGTAGGTCTTTTAGTTCTGTATCCTCCCCCACTGCCACCACCTTGTAGCCATAATGTCTGCAAGTACGCGTGCGCGCATATGTTCGTGATGCTTACTAAAAGACACACAAATCGAAAATATATTCTACGTTTTTGTTAACTGAGTATTAGTTATTACGTATATGCGCATGTACGTGTACATCACGTAATATTTGATTTGCAAATAAATAAGATGTATCATTTTCACGCAATTTTTTCAGGACAATGCAGTCTACCGTTGGGCATGGAGTCCGGGGAGATCCTCGACGAAGATATATCCGCAAGCTCTATGTATGATCCAAGCCTCGGTCCTAAGCATGCTAGGTGAGATGAATAAACATAATTTTCCTAAATCAATCTTTTTTTTTTATCGATTTTTTTTATCAAAACTTTATCGCATAATCTTAATACGGAACTCTTAACCTCATATGCTCGAAGATTTTTGACCTTCTAACACAAGGTATGGCCAATATCGAGCAGTTTTCACACACTTTAGCCAATTCTCGATCGGCACTCGTGCGTGAAAATTAAATACTTTTTGGCCACGGTTGTGTGGCTCAATAAACAAATTAAAGAAAATAAATAAATTAATTTAATTATTAGGAGGAAATAATTAAAAGATAAGATAGTGAGAAACCGAGTAAGGGACAAGGCGTAGAAAAAAATCGGATCATTTGGTAACTGGATTGGGACTCGAGCCCGGGATATTTCGTTTGCCGGAGATTGCTCTACCTCAAAGCTACAGCGGCCCTCCGTTCAAATTCCTTCTAAATGCCTTAATTAGGTAGTGGATTTTAAATTTCAACGCATGTTTTCCGACCATGTGTATAGAAAAATCTTAGTAGAGAACTCTTAACCTCATATGCTCGAACATTTTTGACATTTTAACACGAGGCATGGTCAATATCGAGTAATTTTTGCATTATTGTTATGCCACTCGAATTGACTGGGGAAACTACACGTTATGCGGTTGAATAACTATTTTTATTGCTCTCCTACAGATACACCGTTTGAATCTTTTCACTACGCCGTTCGTTCTGATTTTTACTCTCGACTCCACCTCGCGTGAACCGCCTTGCTTACTTCGTACACCGATAGATGGAGCCACAGTACTCTCGCAATGGCCGCCACATCACCTCCCTTCCGATCGTTAACTCTCGGTTGGTAGTACATGTCGCAACGCATTCTTACATTTATGCATTCATGCATTCGTACATCGCGTACCACTCATTATATATATTATGCACAATTGATTCTTAAGTCTACTTAAAACTTACTTTGCATGGTTCTCTGGTTTGCATATTGCTGACCATCCCATATGCCAGTTTGAGTCAGTCTACGGTTACATTTCACGGTTTATTGCTTATTTTGATACAAATACATTTGTCGTGTCTCTGGATTACTTCAAATGATTCTTCGTAAGGATCTTGCAGTGCATTTTTCTCGGCAGTGCTCCTCTGCTGTCGTTTCTAAGGAATATGTGGGTCGTTGTCGCAAGGTCCTTGTATGAACATTGTCTTTTTGCTATGGTCGCTCGCTACTGTTGGCCTTAGTATCTATGTTGTGCTGCAACCAAGAATTTGCCGGGAAGGCGTAGACCTTCGTCATATAACATTTGCGCTGCTGACGCGCCGAAGTCATCTTTCAGTGCCGCACGTATTCCTAGGAAAATTAATGGTAGGGCGTCTGTCCAGGAGTTGGTTCCGTGCGTCCTCATGACGGTTTTTCTTTGGCGATGTAGGCACTCTACCATGCCGTGCGCTTGCGGATGATATGCGGTGAATTTTAGGTGCTCTGGCCCTACTAGCTTTAGTAATTTGTTGAACAAACATGTTTTAAATTGGCGGCCCTGGTCGGATGTTTCGCGTCTCGAGGGGCCGAAACGCATTATCCAGTTCTCCATGAACGTCCTAACTAGTGTCTTTGTGGTATTGTACAGTCTTGCATAGGGATCGCTTCGGGTTAGTGCGAGAATATGTCCATGCAAGTTAGGCAGTATAGGTATCCACGTATTGACGGTAACGGACCGACTATGTCTATGTAAACGTGTTCGAAACGGGCTGATGTGGTAAAAAACTTCCCTACCGATGCGTTTACGTGCTGCGTGATCTTCGCGCCCTGACACGCCATGCACTCCTTTGTCCACCTCTTGCAATCCGCCTTGACTCCGGGCCATACGAACCTTTCTGTGATGAGAGCGGTTGTCGCGTGGGCTCCAGGGTGGGCCAGTGTGTGCAAGGTTTGAAACACATTCCTGCGGTGCGACTTCAGTACAAACGGTCTTACGTTCCCCGTTGATATATCGCAGACTACTTCTGTCCCGGTGTCTGGGAGGCATACCTTGTCTATAATCAGCAATAGATGCTTATGCGCTTCTTTGACTTCGTCGTCGCTTTCCTGTACCCGCTGCAACACTTGGTAGTTGATGGTTTGCTTGACCTCGTTTACGCGCGACAACGTGTCCGTTACTACGTTGTTGCATCCTGTTACGTGCCGGATAGCGCTGTTGCATTGAGCAATGTGGTTCAAATGTCTAAATTGCAACGCGGTGCACTTCTTTGGCTTTTGAAAAAACGCAAAAGTCAGAGGCTTGTGATCTATATATATATATTATAAACTCTCTTCCTTATAATCCCCGCTATAATTCGAGATCGTACGCGCTATATTTCGACTGTGTTGTGTTGAGTTTGCGGGAGAAAAAGGCAAGTTGGGTGTACGCCGGAATCCGATTCCTGTTATTGGGCTGCCTCCCCCCCCCCCCCCCCACCCATTGCCATGTCGGAGGCGGCAACGCTTAAAGAAAGATAACCGTCCACTGTGGGGTGGGTTAACATGGCGGCCTGTGCTACTGACCTCTTCGTTTTATCAAACGCTGCTATCATTTCGTCATTCTAATTCCCGATGGTACTGCCGTTTCCTGTCATCGCCTGCGTCAAGTGTAGTTGGGTTTCCGCTGCAGATTTTATGAACCTGCGGTAGAAGTTTACCACGTCCAGAAATTGTCTGAGCTGTTTCATTTTTTTGAATTTCGGGAAATCTGTAATTGCGCGGACGCGTTCCTTGGACTGTTTTACACCTTCGGTGTTTACCGTGTAGCCCAGGATGTCCAGCTTTGTTTTGCCTAAGATGCATTTCGGCATGTTTAACTGCACGCCATACTCTTGTAGGCGGTTGTAACATGTCGTCTATGTATACATACGCGAACTCCAGGTCCCAAGTTACTTTTGCCATAAATCGTTGGATTGTTTGGGTGGCATTGAGGAGCCTGAACATCATTTTTGGAAACTCGTACAGTCCAAATGGGGTTGTTATTTCCGTCTTGGGGATGTCTTCCACAGTGATCGGTATATGATGATACGCCCGTACCAGGTTGATTTTCAAGAATATCCTTTTTCCGCTGTGATACTGATTGAAGTCTTCGATGCCTAGCAGCTGCTTGATGGCTGGGCATCATAAAGTCGAACTCCTGCTAGGTTGTTTTCAGCCTGTCGGTGATGAGTCTCAAATTGGTGTCGCAAGTCCAGATTTATGGTCTTGATTGTTGTCCCAAATGTTTGTATAATAGTGCCATTGGCTGCCTCTAGCAACAGTGTGTCAGCCGCTACGTGCCTTATCGACTCTTTGGAGTAGACGCTAATATCGACTTTCGTGTCGATAATGTAGTGCTTTCCCGATGGACGTTACAAGGAAGCGGCTTGATTTTTCTATCGGAAACATGACCGCACTCACTTTTCCGGTTTTAGAAATTTTTTCTTGAATTTGCTGGACGGGATGCTGCTGTTCGCGTCGCTCCCGAAATACGGGTGTTTCCATCAGATTCCATCATTGTGTGCACGGCTGGATGATTGCTACGTACCTTTTCAGGTACGTTTTCTGGCCCTACAACATCGTGCATACCTGCTCGAGGCGCGCTGCTAGGTCATCGATTGGTTTTTCCAACATCGTGTAGCTTGGGGTGGCAGCTACGACAGTCGCTTGGAGTGTGTCGGTCACCTCTCTTATTTTATACACTATATTCACCAGTCTTTCTGTGGTTAAGTCATCTTGGCAGGCTGTCTAGCCACGGTTTCTTTAGGAGCTGTTCTGGAACTGTAGCGCCTGCTCGATTTCTTAGTTAGCGAAGAAATTGTGAGGATTTGCGGTCGCTGATTTCCCCCTTCTCGAGGAGTTGTTTGAATTTCCTTTGTTTTGACTTTGTAAGGCGTTTTTTGATTTCCGCTTTAAGTGTTTCATAATTGTTCTCATTCGAGGCGTTTAGGATTAACTCGCAACTTCTTCCGTTTGCATTTCCTCGAGGTACAGACAGACCCATTAATTTGTTCCGTGACCCCTCAAGTGGGACAAGGAAAAGGTGGAATACGACCGTGATGGTGTCAGGCGACTGTCTAATTTTAAAAGATATTTTGTTCTTTTCCTACCTTCCTAGACTATCAATAAGTTATATTAGGCTCTATAATGTTGTATTTGTACGAATGTATGAATAATACAATTAAATATGTCGCGTGTCGATCACAGAGTCTATAGATCTGGGGCGATTGGCCCCAGCCGCCTGACACCGCCACGGTCGTATTCCAGCTTCTCCTTGCCCCACTTGAGGGGTCACGGAACAAATTAACCCTTTCCGGCCGAAGCCGCTCGACGGGCGAGCGTCGCTGTGGACGAGGAGTATTGGAGCACGCAGTAAAGAAAATATTCACGCTGCGCGTTTTACATCGTAAGTTTACATTGTACGGAAGGTAAGACTTCATCGTTCAAAAGCCTAATTTCATTCAGAGATAACTTGATATCTTAGGCTAGTATACCCATGCGTATCTTATCGAAAACGACGACAGACGTACGCCAGCCGCAGCGCGAGATTTGGGCGAATATATCCGACGCTCGTCCGGAACGGTAAACAGGCTTGGACGGATGTATCTGCCACTCGTCCGGAAAGGGTTAATGGGTCCGTCTGTATATGATCACGATCAGGGCACTTGGCCGAAATTGGCGGTACTTTTACCCCAACGCATGCGATTTTTCCTTCCTCTGACGAAGTCATTTCTAATGTCTTCTTTATGTTGCCCCTACTTTCTCAGTCCTTTTCGCCAGTTGTGGGCATGTGACTCGAATTGAGAGGGAAAAATACAAGTTATGTGGTTGAATAATTATATTTATTGTCCTCTTGCAGGTACACCGTTTGAATATCTTCACTATGCCGTTCTTTTTGACTTCTATTTGCGACTCCCTCTCGCGTGAGCTACCTTGCTAACTTTTTTTTTTTTTTTTAAATTCATTTTTCGGCACCGACTGCTTAGGTCATATGGCCTAGGACCTACTGTTTAAGGTGGATTCCGAACCACCAGAGCTACGGTATACATATCACATAGAAAAACCAGAGGTGATGGGCGGGATTCGAACCCGGGTCTGCCG
>JBCFXI010002572.1:0-20467 GCA_038496175.1 Ampulex compressa | reverse complement strand
ATATCAGCTCTCAAGACATATAACGGTTATGCGGCTTAAGTGTGAAGTTGGTTTCGAAAAAACGTAATTAAGTCCTCTGACGGGAAAAAACGAAATTACTTTCCGAACAACCCAATAAATAGAATGCATGAGAATCATGGAAAATCTCAAAAAACACATCCTCATAAAGCACTACGATTTTTTAACGAAACGACTGACCAAATTTTGACTGACTTGGTAGTTCTAGCGTTAATACTCTGCTCTAAGATCATACATCAAAATGATATCCAATTAATATCCATTCCTTCGAGAAGTCGAAGCTACAGAGAAACACACGGGAGAAAGAAAGATAGAGAGTTAGAAAAAAAAGAGAGAGGTGGAGTTCATACATCCGTTCGCCGATTTAGACGAATTTATCGTATTGTAATTCTGAGGCGTGACGAGGTAACAGGCCGTGCTATGAACTATGCGAGTAATAACGTGACAATATCCCCCACCGTGATACATCACGTCTGCCGTGGAATGTCGAGGGCCGACGGGGCGGCACCATGGTGGCGTTCCATTTGGGTTATTAGTCATTAGCTGTGCGCCGTTAATTATCCATGATTACGCAAAAGTCGACGTTCACTCGGCCGCGAGCGTCGCGCGGATCTTTGCTGGATCGAGCGATCCGAGCGAGAGTTCGTATTATCAGGTATGCCTCGCTAATGATGCGTGATTGTCGAATTCAATGTCTATCGCTCGCCGAATACCGCCCAGGCTTTGTATTAACATTGTTGCCCGCTGAGTCGATGTATTTGATAATATCCGTAGACGTAATATTTTGATTGTATGGCACAATATCAATGACAATGGGTGTACCATTGTAAACGCGGCTCATTGATCGATGAATGTTACCTGGATTTTGAACGGAGCACGTTAATGAATTTGAGGAAAATAAATATTCCTGAGATATTCTGTGAGTATTGTTACGATTACTCTATGTACAGCTGGATGACGATAATAAATATGTCATTTTTCAGGACTACGTACAATAATGGTCGCGTTTTGCTGTGAATTTTGCTCGTCGTTTTAAATATTTGAGATGTATAAAGAAGCTCCTTTATTCAGTTGATTTTTTTACCATCGTGAACCTCGCTTCTTTAATCTGTAGTTTGTGTTGTTTACCTTTAAAAGCCGGAAGAAACGATATGTTTCAGCAGAGGTATGAGTAAAAGAAGTAAAATATAAAGATAAGTACAATTCAAGTTTGACTCGACTTACGCGCAATGTAAATAAAAGTACCCGCGGAGGATACCAAAAAGGAGATAACGGAGGAAACGAGATAGAAATAAAGGGTAAACGAAAAGGAGGTGGGTAGTAAAGGCGAACTTTGGATTACAGGACATTCTCCTGGTCGGGAGGAGCTTTGCAAGAGTTCCTAAGTTCCGAAGGTTAACGCTAGAAGCGTGTCGAGGCATTTTATTATCCCAGCCAAGAACGACAACCTGAACCCACGTAGCAATTTGTGCGGCTTGGGCGAGAAATATTTTTCTCTCCAATCTAAAACACCGTGGCGGCATTTTGGCACTGTTAAAACACGATCTCGAAGGTATTTCATCATTTTCTAAATTGGGCATTGTAGGATGAATGTGAGTACTTCAGGTTCAAGGATGGAGAAGGATACATACATTAAAAACACGGTAGAATATTTGAAGGAATTATCCGTGTATAATCCGAAAATACATTTAACTATCTATCTGAAACGTATTTATAATACTCAATGAAAATGATCGTTAAACCCAACGTATAAATATTTTAATACGTTATACGATACATCGTTATCTTTTTTTTGAAAAGTCTGAAAAGTCGATACTTGTGAAATACTTAGTAATTTGTTCCTCGTATATCTCCGATAGAATACCGGATATATTGATAGATCACAATAGATCATAATGTATAAAAAATACATTTCCAACAGCAAAATGCAAGAGCAACGTGTAAACAGGTAAATTCATTTCCTTAATCGTGTTTTTTAAAAATCGTGTAAAAGAGAAAAGTTGGTTGTTCTGGTGTTAAATTCCTTTAAAAAACTGAAAATTCCTTCACCTTCGTGGAAACGCGTCCTTTGAGCATTACTGCATCATCGCCCAGAAACAGGCGGCCAGTTTCGCGGCCTTAACCGCGTTGGGCCAGTAAACAGGAGCTTTTTATCGGGCATTGGAACCATCGAAATTGCCCCCGGGGACGATATCCAGGCTGTCCTACGTTTTATTACGCGGCTAAAACTATTTTAAATCACCCCAGGGATATCTGGCCCCGTTCGATGCTCACTGTCCGGTTGACAGCGACACGTATCACGTATTAAACGAACGAAATCATGCCCGGGGATATACGGAGATCGCTAAATTAAAATCTACGCTGCGAATAACGGGAAATGTCTGTGGAGGAATTTCTGCTTATTTCCTTTTTCATATTAATACTCGCGCAACATGTGCAATTTGCCAGGAGAGCATTCGATACGTATTTCAACTCGCTGCTTCGATGTAGCTTTACGTTTTTCTGCTACCGGTACCCGTCACTTTCCAGATGGAGTAATCGTGTTTCCTTATTTATAAATCAGCGCTGAAAGATAATGTGGACGTTGGAACAGTTTTGCAATTCTTGGCGATTAACCGGTTTATCCGCGTCTAACAATACGTCTAATAATACGATAGTGTAGTAAAAGGATGTTGGTACAAATATAGTTCGTTGAAAAAGGGGTTGGAATATATCCACGGATTATTAAAATTATTGTTGATAAATCAGAGTCTGGGTGTGGAATAAAATTGGACAGTATACTTCTTCACAATACCTCTAAAATCTCTTTCTAAAACCTCCTCTAAAACTCGCAACAGCTCAAAACTATAAACCAAACTCCTACCTACGTATGCTCTCTTATACACTAGAATCGTCGCCCTACTCCTTGACTATTTTCCCTTGTTTTCTGCACGACGGCTGCGTTATTCCTATCTCAGGTAAGGGTCGCGGCTTAAAAACCTTACACAGCACAAGAGCGAGACACCTTTCACAGGTCTTTCACGAAAATCGGAATACGAGCTTAATACATCCTCGCTTCCTGTCCAGAACTTTCGAGGCGAGATGATGTCATATAATCCGCGAAGTTTCCCAATCATATTAGATGATATTTGGCGTTGGTCGTTGGTGGAATCCCAAGGTTCAGCCATGGCTTTCACTCGGGGCTGAGATCCAACGAGATCTCCATTCAATTAACCCGCCGGCCGTTAGTCCGTATTAGCGTCTTAATTTCTCTCCCTCCGTTCCAGTTTGATCGGCCCGATTATGTCCGAAATTACTCGATGGAAGGAGGGCTTTTACGCGGGTCCCCGTATCGGGCAAGTCGGGAGTGGATCGGAACTGATATGAGCGACAAGGGTAGGGGAGTGCGCCTGACATTTTGGGTTTAAGTATGCAAAATGCTTACTCGTGCACACTGTGCATTTGCATATATAAAATACACTTGTATTTACATTCGGTATATATGCGGCGTTTCTGAAAATTTACGCGAGATTTGGAAATTTCGACGAAAGAAAATTGTGCCAGCAAAACCATAGAGGCCATTTTCCTGATATGACATTTCATATGCAACCTCGTACTGTGTATTTTATGAATCGTTAAAAAAATTTATCTTAACTATTTTATATTTATTATAAACCCGTCTATATTTATATAAATCTTTATTATAAGTTTCTAAAATTTATTTTATATTTATTATAAACCTGTGTTTTCAAACAAAATTACTTCTTGCGCGAATTTTGGAACGCCTCGTGTATTAAATGTAAATACGAATGTATTTGATGTATATGAGATACAGCTAATGCTACATCGTGTACAATGTCCGTTCCCGAGGATATTTTCAGAGAGGATATTTTTAATCAGCGATCTCCGTAACGGAGCTATTATTTCATAATTCTATATGTATCTTATTTTCGCACAGACGTATACACGTACCGCACGTATTTTCGTGGTATCATTTCGGAAATCGATAAATCCATTTGTCTGACGTTATACGTTTTTGGGCTTTGCAAAATATAGCGCGAACGCGTAATCATCGTAATTCCACGCTTACATCCATGTCTAATTCCACAATTACGCGTGAAACTAATTCTAAATTTATACGTATGGCTAATTAAAAAATCACGCGTACAACTGATCTTACAATTACGCATCCGACTGATTTAAAAATCACGAGTAGCACTAATCATGCAATTTACGCGTGGAGCTAATTCAAGAATTATGCGTACGATCAATTCTGCAATTCACGCATACGACTAATTCAAGAATTATACATACGATTAATTCTGCAATTTTCGCATGGGGCTAATTCAAGAATTATGCGTGGAACTAATACAAGAATTACGCGTGCGACTAATTCTGAAATTCACGCATACGGCTAATTCAAGAATTATGCGTACCATTAATTCTGCAATTTAAGCATGTGGCTAATTCAAGAATTATGCGTGCGACTAATTCTGAAATTCACGCATACGGCTAATTCAAGAATTATGCGTACCATTAATTCTGCAATTTAAGCATGTGGCTAATTCAAGGATTATGCGTACGACTAATTCTGAAATTCACGCATACGGCTAATTCAAGAATTATGCGTACCATTAATTCTGCAATTTAAGCATGTGGCTAATTCAAGGATTATGCGTGCGACTAATTCTGAAATTCACGCATACGGCTAATTCAAGAATTATGCGTACGATTAATTCTGCAATTTAAGCATGTGGCTAATTCAAGGATTATGCGTACGACTAATTCTGCAAATTTACCGCACGGCTAATTCAAGAATTACGCGTGGGGCTAATTTAAGAATCACGCCTGCTGCTAATTCGGGAATCATGCGTACGACTAATTCCGCGTTACTCCTTCGCGTTTTCCGTAGAGCGGCCAATTTTCGAGCCGTCGCCCGCTGCCGCAGGTAGAACCGCGCGCCGTTCCTTTTTATCCGGCACTCCCGAGCAATCCTACGTCCATCCGCGCGCCATCCGATTTAAATTTAAATGGAAAAGCTCCGCGGACCTTCCGGCTCGGCGGCGATCGTTTTGCGCCCGAGATTTTTCGCGGTGACCCTCCCCCCCCCTCCCCCTCCCCCTTTCCCTCGCGAAATCGTCCGATTCTCCCCAAAAGCGGAAATGGCCCTCGATCCATCCTCCGCGACGAACAATGCGCTGGATGGCTCGCTCGAGGAACTTCGCTGAGGGGCCGTTATTTCTATCGCCCGTTATTTCCATGTCGCGTCCATTGTCCCGAGGATTTCTCATGGTCGTACGTGTAAAGCAGAGCCGAAGGACTTACTCGCGGTTTCACGCTGGAAATTAATCACTCCGAGGAGGCTTGTTGTGAAAATGTTGTTTGACTTACTTGTACGTGGGGATGTTATTGTTTCGAGGATGATTCGAGGTGTGAGAGTAAGGATCGGGGACGCTGAGTGGGATGGAGATAATGTAATCTATCTTAAGAATAATGCAGTCTTAGAGGCGAAGAGACGCGTCCTCCGCTGTAAGAAGCTGTATAAAAGGCGAATAGGGATTTTAAGTGTTTTAGGCCTTTGAAAGTATGAGTGTATGAATGTGTGTGTCTGTACATGGGAAAATGTGTGATTGAGACACTATCTAGAGCACTGTGGAGTAGAATATGAACAGTCTAGTGTGAAGAGTCGGAAAGAAAAGTCGAGTTTAAGTCGCTGTAGAAGAAATACATTTATGTCAGGAAAATTCAGTGTATTTTTCTCATTGATCTTCAGTCTACTAGCTTACGTTATTTTTTATATTTTCCAACTCTTAGACAGAATCTATATTATTAGGAGATTTTGCTCGATATATCACTCTAGAAATTAATCTCTTGGAGGAGAGTCTTTGTGAGAGTGTCGTTCAATTTTATATACGCGCAGTTTCCTATTATTTTGAGTATGCTTCGAGGATTTGTGTTATCAGGAAATTTTGCTAGAGATAACACTCTGGAAATTAATCTCTTGGAGGAGAGTTGTTGTGAGAACGTTATTAAATTGTATGTACTTCCGGTTTTTTATTATCTCGAGGATGCTTCGAGGATTTCTGTTATCAGGAAATTTTGCTAGAGATATCACTCTGGAAATTAATCTCTTGGAGGAGAGTTATTGTGAGAACGTTATTAAATTGTATGCATTTCCAGTTTTTTATTATCTCGAGGATGCTTCGAGGATTTCTGTTATTAGGAAATATCGCTAGAGATATCACTCTGGAAATTAATCTCTTGGAGGAGAGTTATTATGAAAATGTTCAATTTTACGTACGTGCGGTTACTATTATTTCGAGCATGCTTCGAGGATTTGTATTATCATCCCTTAGATAGACAGTCCCTTAACAGAGGATTGTCGCGAGAGCATAATTCAGTTTTAAAGACTCTTGGAGGAGGTTGTTACGTCGTATCTGTGATTTCGAAGATCCTTGAAAGACTTCTCTTCTTGTCAAAGTTACTCGAGACGTTAGACCAAAAACTAATCCTCGTTCACATGCAATCTAATTAAAAAAACATTGGTCAACGTTCGCGAATTTATCTTTAAATCCGGGGTAATCATTCCTTACGCTCGAGTTAACAAGGCTACACGCATCGCGATAATGCGACATGAAACGTGCGTCGGAGTTAACTCGCGACAACAGCCTTTCTACTT
Source organism: Ampulex compressa (assembly GCA_038496175.1). Taxonomy (NCBI): domain Eukaryota; kingdom Metazoa; phylum Arthropoda; class Insecta; order Hymenoptera; family Ampulicidae; genus Ampulex; species Ampulex compressa. Next base: position 13,791 of record JBCFXI010002572.1, on the reverse strand, counting down.
CCATCCACGCTCACATTTATATATTCTTTCACGAGCTACCTTCTCGCGTGCAAGAGCATTCGCATTAGCTTCACATCGGTCTCTGGAAATTCTTTAGCGGTGCACGCCTTCTCCTCCTAACGCGCTCTTGTTTCCGCATACCTATGCCTATATAATATCCTCTTTTGTGTCTTCCTACGCTCGTACCTGTTTCTACCTTCCACACTTTTACACTCTTTCGTGCTCATTCACGAATACACACATACGCACCTCGGCTTGCGTCTACACCGCTACTCCGTTTACTTACTCGTGCCTTATATTTGGGTATCTTTACCTCTACTCGCTTACCATCATACATTTACAGCGTACCAATACTAACCCACGTTTGTTCTGTACCTTGAAAATTTCTGTAGCGACCTACGCTTCTACTCGTTTCGTGTATCACTCACCAGCCGCTTGTATTTATATCCACGTATCCCTTTGCTCATCCTTTGCTCTCGTGAACACTAAAAAACGTCGGGAAAAAATACGGCACGTTGTGGAAACGAGTTAAATATTCTGCTTTTCTCTTTTAACATGCGAGTTACGTACAAATCCGCGAGTCTAAGACGATGAATATATTTACGTACTGCCCTTTTCAGTCGTACATCTACAAGCTTTGCAACGCTACCTCGATGCCGATGCTCGTTAAAATATTGGTAGTTATTTCGAGTTAGGGTAGTTTGTCTAATGGAGTGTTCTTCGAGCAGAATATTCTGAAGTTATATCACTTAATAGAAGTTATATAGCATTTAAGGTATATCGCTTTAAAGAAAAGAAAAACAAGAAGAAAATACGTCTCGCCTCTTGCCTATCGGTCGCGAGCTGGCAACCACGTGCGCTCGAGTCCACGTGCTCGCATAACAGCAAGGCGATGCTCACAATGGATCAGTACCCTTATTCGTTTATAATCTCTCCCTGCTATTAAGCCAAGTCGGTCTCTTCGTCCGTCTTTCACGCAATAGTCCACCAATCGCCCCTGCAGAATACTTCTCAATCTTCCTCTGAGCGATAAAAAAAATCCTTCGTAAGAAATTCACATCTCGATGCTCCTCAAAGTGTCCTTCGAATATCGAAAGAGCTTCCTCGAGAACGTCCGGTCTCAATACTCGTTCATTTTCATTCTCGACCACCAAAGGGTTCCTTATCGAACCTCCCTTCTTTACGATTACAAGTTCACTTCTTGCCCCGACTACCGAAAAAGCTTCCCCCACCAAATGCCCCTCCTTGATATTCATTAATTCCCTTATCGACTATCGGAAAGATCTCCAACCGAATGTTCCTCCTCGATACTCGTTAATGCGCTTCTCGATTATCGTCCATTGTTTCCAGTTATCGATGGCACCGTGAAGCCGTTGATACCTCGATGACCGCCGCTAATTGGAGGGTGAATTGTTGGGCCGTGTTCGGCTCTGAGGCTCGTAGGACGTGCCTGGAATTTAGCAGGTCATTGTCCTCCACGAGTTCTCGATCGAATCCACGTTACGATCCTGGACATATTGCTGGGAGTAATTGAGCGATGTGAAAGGGAAAATCGAGGATTATGTACCGAAGCTTTTGGGCTCGCGTCTCAATGGAACCCACTTCTGTCGCGCTCGAAAAGCAGAAGCGACGTGGGTGTGCGCGTATTAAACGAGAGGGTATAAAATTCACGTGTTTATCGTGGATGTGCGCGATGCTTATTGCGCACTGATATTCAGCGCTTGGCGCAAGTCGTTGTGTGAAATTAGAGATTAACGTTAGATAGGAATCGTGGGTTTTGTTCGTTGAGGTTTTGCGAAAAATTTCCAGCTTCCTGGGTTTCGATCTTGTCTCGAATTATTTGGCTGGTTATCCATTGGTTTGGAGTTCATTTCGAACAGTGGATTTTAAATGTAACTTTCGTACGTAGATTCTGACGAGGAATACATGATTATGAGAAATAGAGTGGTTAGAAATAATAACGGTTACAGTTTGGTATTGGAAGCGAGTGAATTAGTATTGAAAAAGTAATGATTTAATGGGTAGCCCAGAGTTTCGTTAGCCGTTTTCATTTCTTTCGGGGAATAAATCGTTCTTTTTTTGCACTCGTGTGTATTTACCCATAAAAGCACACAAACCGTGCTAATGAGTAAAAACAAGTCCGGTGCTCCTTCGAGCAAGCTATTATTGGTAAACACGATTATATCGAGCTCATATCGAGCGTGTACCTATTTATCCAAACTCCGTATTTTTGTCGTATCCGACCAGTTCCTACTGTACTTACTTCCCACAGTGCTCGATTCACTCTCTGCGTTCGAAACAACTTTAATCTCATTATCTCGTCTCATATTTAATCTCATCATCCCGAAATAATTTTCATAGAAAGAAAAAACATTAATCGCAATCCACAGATCGATGAAATAACTTTAATCTACCATCTCATCTCATATTTAATCTCATCATCTCGAAATAATTTTCATAAAGAGAAAAAAACTTTAATTGGATCCACAGATCGATGACGATCGAGCGATCTTAAGAGCCGACGAGGAGGATAAAGCGGTCGAACATCGCGGAGCATTTACACGCGCGTCTCCGGTGCACCAGTCGGAGTCGGGTTACGTACTCCGTGGATGCGCACTTTGTCATTTTTTTCATCTCTTAGTAACAACGGCGCTTTTTGCGGGCCGGCACGATGCATCCCATTGTCCGGCACGATCCGGAGGCTTTGCTCCCAATTCAAGTCCCGGACCTTCCTGCGTTTTGTGCCTGAGCTTACGGCCGCGTTTCAACGCTCGTTTCCTCGACATTGAAAGGGCGAACATGCAAATGCCTGACCGAGGCTCGTAAAGCCGGGAACGCGCTTTTTCCATCCCCTCCCTCGACCCTCCCCCCCCATCCGCCCTTTATTTGGCCCAGAGCTCGTGTTCCGGGCCAACACTTCGACGGCTTCCCCCATCGCGCCGCTTCATATTCGCCTGGGAACATTGATTTTCCAGGCATATTTTGAGTCGATCAAAATTCGTGTTATCCATCGACAGCTCCCTCCGCCTGATATCCTGGGTTAGGTAAATTCCAGTGCGCGTCGATCGAGATACGAATATCTCCTTGGACTCGAGGAAAGCTTCGTGACTTTGATCAGTGACATTGATACGACATTGGTGTGTAGTTGCTTTAATAATTGGCTTAACAGGCTAATGACCACAGATGTCGATGCCTCAAATTTATGGAAAAAAAAAAGAAAAAAAAAATTGGCTTAACCCATCTGCACCATCGCTCTGCTTGAGTTGCCGCGTTGAAACATCAGCGACTTTCAATTGACGACCGACTCGTATCACCGCGCGCGGTCGATCGTGTGTAGCTGATAGTCGCTTTTTCGCGCTCGGTGATAGTCGACAGTCGCGGCCCGCGGATTATTCCGCGCTTGGATGCAAATGACTTGAACACACATTGTTATACGCGTTGGGATACTAACTAGTTTCGCAGGGGTGTCTCGAAGAGCTTGGAGAGACTTTAACCCTCTTTGCGCTTCAAAGAGTTTTATTCTTTCGCGAAGAGGAACCCAGATTCGAATTTATGTTCGAGTTCTATTGCGAAGTATACATCCCACCACTAATGAAGTGTTCGAAAGAGGTTTTTCTTCGGAAGAGACAAACAAGAGAGCCGAGAATTTATTAAATCCGGGTGTATGAAACTTGGGAATTATCGATTGAGAAAAATACACTGTCGAGCGACACTCGACATGGGAGCGCAAAGCTTCATAGCGATACGATCGCCAGGTTTGTATTTGACGAGTCGCAAAAATTCCCCCTCCCTTTGCTCTCGCTCTTCACCGAATTGGCGAGAGCCACTAAAGCTCGAAGTTGCCTCTTTGAAAAAGGAGGAATAATGGTGCGATCGCTTGACCTTCGAGAAGTGGGATTCAATCTCGAAGGTTCGTTAATTTATCGAGCCTCGAGGCGCTGGTGGGCCAGTGGCATATATATCGGGCGAGTATCGAAGGCAGGAAGGCGGACGAAAGGTCGCTTTAAGTACCCCATTACGGTCTGCGCTTTCATCTTCCTCGACCGCGCTGGCTCAGCTTCGTGGACCTTCGAAATAACCTGCGATGCATTCGTCGCGCTCGTTGTTAAAGCTCTTTGTACACCGGCGCGACACTCTGGCCCTCGTTATTTCGAAGCTTTGCCGGAACAGTAATGCGAGATCCCTGCGATGCTGAATTCGAGTTTAACGATTTTGTCCTTGGAGATTTTTGAATAGCTGCCACTGATCGATGTCTAGATACTGAGTTTCATCACTTGTGTTCCTAGAGGCAAATTATGAAATTCTTTGCATCCCTTTACAGTCTCACTTGGTAATCGAGGAACATATTGTTATCAATTCGCACATGATTTATATATTAAATTTAAGTTAATAATTCAGTTTCTACATATTCGCTCGTTTTTCTGATTAATTAGGTACGAGTTATAATATTCGTATCTTATGTGCTTTGATAGATTTACTTTATTATATTTTTTTTTACGTATTTTGTTATAACATTCACGCAATTGAATTCGAAAAAGAGCCACGGCGAAGTGGTCGAAACGCAATCGCTCCCTTCGTTTACTGCTGAAGGGACCGAGGACGCTCTGCGATATCGTATATGCAATTCCAAGTCCTCGGAAGAGGTCCTTGGAATATCCACGATGATATCCCAGCAAATGGATCCTTCCAGTCGCGTATCCCTCTTTAAACAGACGCATCATATCCCAAATACGGCTGGAAAAATGGCCAGCGGTACAAGCGTTAATATCAGAATGTTTCCAGGTACCTGCTCATATTTCCAAAATTCAACGCGTTCCCCGCGGCCATATGAAGCTGGCCAGTCCTCGTCCAGTTTGGAATACCAGGCAATAAAGTGTCCGTCGCAAGGTTCGCGAGGGAGCCGCGGTTTGCGCGAAAGCGGCTCAACCCTTTGCGCTCCTATGTCGAGTGTCGCTCGACAGCGTATTTTTCTCAACCGATAATTCGCATGTTTCATACACCCGGATCTAATAAATCCCCAGCTCTCTCTCGTTTGTCCCTTCTGAATAAAAACCTCCTCCGAACATTTCATTAGTGATAGCTGGTCCGATAAGTACTTAGTCCACAAAAGAAAAAGGAAAATTTTGGAAAAGCGGCGATCAATTTCTCAACACAGTCTCCCTTTAGCTCGATACACTCGACCCAGCGATGCTCCAACCTCTTTAACCCGTCTGAAAAAAAAAAAACGTTTTCCAGAGATCTCGTTTTCACGTTGAAACTCGTTGAACCAATTTTCGAAGGTCGCCATCGAAGGAGGAGAGTCACCGTGAACGGCATCTAAGCGCTCTTTGATCTCGCCGCGCGATTTCCCTTTCAAAAATAAAAATCGAAGCGCCGAACGATAATCCCTCTTTTTCCATTTTTCTAAAATTCCTGGACACGCCCGCTTTCAAAGCCCGCCAAAGCAAAACTACGAGTCCGATTTGGCTGAAATTTTCACGGTAGCCGTCTACGAGAATATATTAAACAATAGTATATTCATCTTAGGATAATGGCACCATCCCGCGGTGAGGCTAAGTACTTATCGGACGACCCTCGTATACATAGCAATTGAACTGGAATATGAATTCGAGTTTGGATTCCTGTTCGCGAAAGATATAAAACTCTTTGGAGCGCGAAGGCTTGAGCCTCGGACGAGACTCCAAAGGAAACTAATTCCTGGCAATGGCAGCGTCCGCCTGGTAACCGATTACGCACGGAAGAGGCACGCAACAGGTACATCAGGCGGCAGAAGCGTGGATGTAATACCCGCGAATTAAGCGGGGAAACGTCCACTTACGGTGTGATATTTTAATCCCGCGTCTCGTCACGCTGGAGGACGACCGTTTATGGCTGCAACTCTGGAGACGAGGTTGCGTCGAGCAGGTGGTAAAAAGGGGGTTGCAAGCTCGTTAGGCTTTGGGTACGTAGGACACGAGAGTTTTGTGAACGAGGCCGTGTCGTTTCGTTGAGATTTGGGTGCAGCGTTTGAGAGAATTCGAGCGTGGACGGATAGTTTAATATATTGATCATATTAAAATTTATCGTTTGAGCCTTGGCTGCCAATGGCGAGCGTGGAAATCTGGGTTGATTTTACTCGATGCATCGTTGTAATGTCTCGTTCTTTCTGTTGAAATATATTCATTCCTACGGATATATAATTATAGTGGACAGAGTTATGGGTATTGGAATGCTGGAAATTTTCTATTCCATTAGTGTGTAATACTTAATGCTTAGACGAGTAAGTGGCATTCTTTGAAGTATACGTGGTTGGAGAACTCGTAACGAGAGTCTTTATTAAACCTTCACATATTAACCGAGATTAACGGACTGTTTCTCTACTGGGTTTGGCCAGCTTTATGGTGTATTAGGCGAAAAGTGGAAGTGTGCTTATAAATGATGAGTGAACGAATGGGAAATTAGAATAGGGCATAAGCTGCAGGCTATTACGAGATAGAAATGGCGATTATGCGTGGGCGGTCGGATGGTCGAAGTTCCGAAATGGTGAATGTTGGGTTCAAACCTTGCGTATAATCTTTGAACAATGTTCATGAGATATGTATGCCGTGAAACTAACGGCGAGAGAACTATTATGATCGTTGGCTTGTGAAATTGAAACAATTCCGCTGGCCGGTTCTGTAAATCGGAAAATAAATCCTCTTCGAGCCATGAATAAATTAGGAAGTGATATCGTTGTTGTGAAAGCACAAAATGGTTAAAGAAATAAAATATCAGGAAATTACTTGTCGATTAAGTAAAAAGAATTTGAACATATCGTATATACCCTTCCCGATCCCTCTTTCTTTATCCACTAATCTATCATTGAACTCAATAATCTAAATTAAATTCCTCAAATAGCGAAAATTCATATTCGATTATATAACTCGTTTGAATTAAACGTGAACAATCGACAAAAATCAGATTTTATTTAATCACATGGATTAATTGAAAACCCTCTTTCTTTATCCACTAATCTATCATTGAACTCAATAATCTAATCAAAATTCCTCGAATGGCGAAAATTCATATTCGATTATATAACTCGCTTGAATTATACGTGAACAATCGACAAAAATCAAATCTTTTTTAATCACATGGATTAATTGAAAACTGATATACGCGCCAGTTGGATGAATGAAGATTACAGAAAAGGGGGAGCAGAAGTTGTTGTCCTCTTTTTACTCATAAGCCTCTCTTCTGATTTATCATGCTCATTCCGTCGTAGGTGAATCAAGTACGAGTCTCCAGCGTTTTCTCTGAATTTCGCCTAATCGATGTTCCTCGTAGCAAGTGCGCGATCTGTTGAGATTGGACATCATGGTACTGAAACATACCGATGCGGTCGCGTATCAAATGCATGGAATTTTTGACAGGCTCACGATTGTCCAGTTATCCGCCAGGAAGGAAATATCGAGCCGCCTGCGGCTGTTTCTACGAAATGGAGTAAGACTTGGAGGATTTCTTCGATGTGTTCTCGTTTCAGGGAACTTTTTACTCATGAAGAAAGATATCGGTCTTTAATTCACACGTTTCTTTCTTTTGCCTGGTAAATCAATTTTTTTATATAAATAGTACGATATGTTAAGTCATAAGTATTTACGGTATGTATATAAATTATACATTTTATTTATTTATTTATTATTTATTTATTGCATGTATGTGTTATGCATATACGTAAATACTGCTGCAGGGTAAAGATGTACCTTTCGTTGTCCGATGGATATTATTTAACACGTCTATAACCCGATAAATGATAGAAGACGCTACTAACCATTGAGAAATATAAATGGTTCTTGTATTTGCCTTAATAGAGTAGAAGGATGTAATTACTTATCCTTAAATAATATCAAACCGTATTTCGATCGATCTTTCAAACTTAAACCGATGTAAAATCCTTATCGAAGCTCGTGAACTTATATCATGAGTATTAAATCAAGGAAGTGTAGCTGTCTGAGCTTAGCTTTGGAAAGGATCGATAGATTGGATTTGAGTACTTAATTTCACGTCGACAAGGAATTTATCAATTGGCCTTGTAATAATTATACGAATATGTCGGTTAAATATTCTTGGTGCAAAAGATTTGCAGGAATCTTTATATATCTTTATATATATTAAAGAAATTAAATAGTAAGAATAGAGTATCTATTCGATGAGATTAAGATCAAATCGATCCATTGGCCATTGCAGAATAGAAGCGAATCGAGCCAGGGAAATTTACAGGATACGATTAAGTCCGTAAATTTGCATCGGTCAAGAGAGCAACGTTAACTGCCTCGTTAAACTCGCTCGAATACAAGGTGCGGCCACTAAATTCAGCTGGTAAGCACAAGTCTACCTAAAATTAGTTGCAACCAAACCCACGAAACTTTCATCGGTCAACAGGATGCGGACTAATCGCGCTCGTAGGGCTAAACGGACAGAGAATCGGGCAATTATGATGAAACCTCGACAACCGCGCCTCGACCAAGCACCAGCGATTACGCGCCTTGACACGAGACCCGATGCGTGTATGTAAATGATCCAGCTGCGCGATGGCCAAGTGCGATCATACTTGTAAATACGCATCGATCGCCAGCTGGATCGATTGCCTGGCCGAATTTGGAAGCAGGAAACACCGAGGGAGGATAGGGATCGAGCTCGTAAATCTGGACAGACGTAAAACTGAGCGGCTACGAGCGGACCTCCTGAACCATCGATGTAAGATCAATGGCTGAGCTCGAGTACGGTTTGAGCTCGTAGATTTACGAGGACGTAAGAACGGACGAGAGGAGCTGGATTCGTTCCAATTAGGTTCGAATAGGGCCAAAGGAGGACAGGAATCGTTGTATGCGCGGATCAACGACATGGCGAAATACTTGACAGGCTTTGATTAATCCCGAAGTGCACGATTCACTTTATTGTGGAAACAGAAATCAATTTCTATTCGAAATATGTATCGAGACGAGGTGAAGATAATTGAAGAAATCAGCTTGTAGTGCTCCATTGTCTTCTTTAATCGAGTATATAGTCACGATTTTCTTTGCCTCGAGAAGATAAACTTTCTCTTTAGCTTGAAGAAATGTTCATATGGAATGGAGAAATTTCGATTATAGAATGTATACGCAGAACGTAGGATTTGAGTCGTGATTTACTACGAATCTTTCGTTGATACTCCAATATTCTCGAAATTCGAATTGACTCCTCTTGTTTTTAAACGTCAGACTTAATCCAATCTTAACTCTTCGGTTTTCCTTTAAAGCGCAGGACTACGCAAAGGCGCGGATCATCTTGCGCTTATGTACGATCGCGTAAAGTCAGGTACTAAAGTATCGCAAAGCAGAGTACGGAAACGTCGTTCGTAGGAAGTAAAAGCGCAGCACGATTTTTCCTTTCGTCTCGTCAGCAGCGCTTCGACCATCCCTCCACCTCGCCCCCCAAAATTCCCCCCCAATTTTCCATCCTCGAGCCCACCCGTTATTTATTCACGATCGATACCGATATCCTTGGTCGGGTCAAGTCGATTAAACAATAGCAACGCGTCGCCAGGCTTGCGCTGCGATAAACAAAAACCACGCCAGGAAAAACGGATCGGTTGTTTGCCCGCGCGGCCTTTTTTTTTCCCCCCTTTTTTCTCCCTTTTTTTTTCCCCCTTCCTCCATATTTTCATCCGGCGCCGGTTGTTTCGGTTTTGCTTCATTGTTCCCAGCGTGCGGGATTGCGAGAGGCAGTTATCGGGTCCATAACCTTTATTGGCCCGTTGACAGTCCTCCGATCGTTATTGTCAACGATCGTTAACCGGCCTGGAGAATTTATCGGCCCAATAACCGCAGGTACCATTCTATTATTGCCGATGCAAGGACTATCTTTCTATTACGAGCCTCGTTCCTACGTTTACACGACCCCTCGCTTCTCTTCGTAATTCCATTTTCCTTTGCCCCCTCCCTGCGACATCGAATTCGCGACTTGTCCTCCTCTCCTGGGGGAGCGTGGATTTTATCGCTTATCGGTGAATATTTTGGATATATCATATATATTGTTGTCACCTTAAACGGCTGGTCGTTCAATGTTGGATTTACAGGCGAATATGAATTTTGTTTTCCTCTTTTGGGCGCGCTTTGACATTCTGCGAAATGCTGGTTATTTTTCATTTTCAGAGACGCGTGTTTCGGATTTATTTTATCCCCTGGCTTTGGTTATTCGATAGCGGGATGTATCGATTAATGCGAGCTTCGAATCTGCGTGAGTATAATGCGCGTGTACGGAAGAAACGAGGCTCGTGAGGAATACTTGGGTTTTCTTCAGTTTATCCGATTAATTTTTATTAAATTGAATTTTTATTCAATCGAATTTTGAATCGCAGAGTGTGAAGTATGTATATTAGGTTAAATGAATACAATAGGGCGACAGATTGGTTCGATTCGTGAAGAATGAAACAAGTAGATATCGAAATCGCATCCTTAACAAAAAAAAAACAGAATCCTTCATTAATTTCGTTGAAATTTAATAGTAACTTTCCTGTGAAAAATTGGCATCCTGTGCAATTTGTATTCACATATATTATTCCGCGGAGCATCATGAACCATATTATAAAAAATTTGTTTTCTACTTTTATACTGCATTATTTTAAAAGCGTGCTTCGAAGATACCGTGTTACTGACATTTTTAATTTTTTAACGTCATTGCATAAAAATCGTGTTATTGCAGTGCCATTTCGTAAAAAGGTTGCTCGTATTTGCTACCTTGTTCGTTATGCATTGGAAATCCCCTTGGTCATGGGATACATAGACATGTTAATTCATAAACTACATGACATAATATTCTCGTAATTAGATTTATACAATTCCACGAGAAATTACAATAATCCGATACCGTAGCGACGAGAGTAGTGAAATTAAAATACGTGGCATCCGTTGCATGGTGAAGAGAATTAATTCATTGGCACACAATTGCGAATGTTTGTTTCGTCATCAGTTTTTTTTTTTTTTTTTTTTAATGAGCGGTTAAAGAAATCTGAAAAGTATTTTCTCACTTTCTTTGTAAATTGTGTTCCAAGATTCTTTTCAAAATTCTTTTCAAATTCTTGTAAATTCTTTTATTCTTTATAAATCGTAGCAAATCGCAATATCCTTCTGGAATTCATCTCACGTTTTGCGCGATATTTTGCGGCACTTTCTAATATTTAGATATTTAGATCTGTATATTTCGCAATATTCTGCTACTTCATTGCACAATCAAATTACGCGATTCGGCGTTAACCTCGCGGATTTTTAAATCCTCGACTTTCCCGTCGCTCTAACCGTTGACACGCTGGGCGCAGCCAATTTACAACATCTTTTCATATTTCAAACTTACGGGCCCCTGACGTGCCGCTGCGTAATTTAAAAAATAATTACTCGCCCATAGAGTACGAGCAAATTAGAAATAGCGCCGCCTTGAAATTTGTCATCAAGGTTTTGTCGATTTTACGGGGGATTTAACGGAGCGTTAATTAACGTTACGTTGTCGCACCGAGCGACTTGATTATATTAAATTACTTTGAAGCGCGCCTCGAATAAGTTATTCCCCTCTTAAACTCATTTAATATGTTTGCTATACTCGTGACGCATCATCTTTCGACCGAGATTCCGTTTCACTCGGACATTGTCAATCGAGCAGGCAAGCGTTTATCGAATTTAAAATTCCGCTTTATTTCAGGATTAAAAATTGAATTAAGTAGGAAAGAGTATATTTTAGTAGTTCTCTACAGTAAAGATTGTGTTGATACATCGACTAGATTTTTATCAACTGGTTAAGTCCCATGTGTATAATTATTCTTTGTTAGATGCATTATTGAATAATAACTTCTTGTTCATATTCACATTACGTGCTGTGCATTACCGCACACATTTCTGTACGACAGAGATTAACGAGGAAATTATAGCTGAAAATTTGCGTTAGGCTGAAGAACATAATATTTCGAGATTCGACACAATTTCGCACAGCGCATAAAAATTGAGCGTGTCTGTTAGAAATATTAAGAAATATTGAAGAGCTTTGACTACGCTTTATCGTAGTCCTTTCTTTATCCAAGTAAACAAATAAACATGTCCCCACACTTCCACCTTTACGAATCATACGAATTCGCGCGTATGTTAAAGCGCTTGGAGGAGAATAAGACGTGACGAAGCATTGAAATATTTGCTCAATCCCCGGAGCATGGAATCGCGCGGTTAGATTTCGTTTCCATCCGTAGCAATCTCCAAAGAGGCCGATCGTTACTCTTCGCAACGCAGAACTCCTCCTGGCTCGCGAACGATAACGAGCGGATTGGCTGCGATTTATCAGGAATGCGGACCAGTCTCGTGGATAAAAATAACGGACTTGATGTACGATCTTTCATAAATTGCAATGAAACCTGAGCACAACATCGTACGAGAAAAGGAGTTGGATATGCAATACCTTCGCAGGGTCTCCTTCGAATTCATGACGTCTTATATTTTCTTTGATTCCTCATGAAAACAGTTGTCCCACAAAAAGATTCGATCAGAGCTATCATACGACCCTTCTTTACATTAAAATTCCCTCAGCGATATTTTAAGAGAATAAAACGTGGATAAAACGAAATTGTGTTTGAAAGGATACAGAACTAATTCGAATATACATTTGTGGGGGATTGATTTAAAAGATTTTATTATGGACGGTTAGGTTCAAGTATTTTTCGCCAGAGACTTGTGTCGATACAGATGAATAGTTTATTATTATTACTAAGATACAATTACACTATATATATACGATTCCCTATACGCTAACTCTTTACTCTATAACTCTTTATTCTTTGATTCTGTAACTCTTTAACTCTGTAACTCTGTAACTCTTCGACTGTTCTCTTCCGACTGCTCCCTTCTGACTCTTCTCTTCTGACTCTTCTCTATATTTTATGCTAAGATTCTCCCTCTTCTAAATTATTCCCTTCCTCGTTGGCATCCCTGCACGCACCCCCTCTCGTTCATAGACATTCTCACGCTCTGGGCTGCGTGCATTCTTTCAAACCGTGCGTCACTTAAAACTAAACCGTGCCCTGTCCATATCGCTCTTGTGTCATCGCCTTATAGCCTAAACACTCTTCGGTGGGCCCACGCTCTTATAACCTACGGAATATTTATATCTTTTCACGCCGGACTATTTTCCCGTTCCCACACATTCCATTCGTAGTTTTGGAAGCACTTCGATCGAGATATGATAGGAGAAAGAGTGTTGGCAAATGAGTTAAGAAGGAAGGCGCGCTATGTCGGGGGGCCGAAAGGGCGCGGCAACTCCTGAGTCACAAATAACGGAATTTGCCGCGAGGCGGAAAATTACCTATGCCAGGTTCTTCTGGGCGAACGGAAATTCGATACTTCATTTGTTTGCCCAAGTTGCGAGGCGCGGCGCCTACGCTTTAAGCCGGCCCGCTCCCGAAACTGTCGACCTCGAAAAATACGGCGCGCGAACTTGCTGCGAGAATCTATTGGAACAAAGCCCGCGCCGTAATTGGCAATTCGGGCGCAAAGGCGCTGGGCGAAAGAAATGAGTCTGCAAAGTACGAAGATGGCCTTTGATCGGGCATAAGGCGTTCGCCTGAAACTCGTAATCAACTCAGGATCCGAGGAATGAGCTTGGAAACTGAAGCTTGAGACTGCCTCTTTGAAAATACGAGAGGAGGGACGAGGTGAATACAATACTTTTAAATTCAGTCTTGAGATTCCTTATTAAAAATATACGAGGATGATAATCGTGAATTGGAAAAATCTCGCTGAACTTCATCGGATATATATA
>JBCFXI010002571.1:0-17692 GCA_038496175.1 Ampulex compressa | reverse complement strand
ACTGCTCCTTCTCTAGTCAGGAAAATTGTTAATCGCGGATATTTTGTTAGTTACTATTCGAAGGTTTAACCCATAACTCTGTTTATCGAGGGCGCTTGGTGGCTACCCGCTATCTATCCGCAAGGATGTTTATGACTAGGCTACCAGTGGCCCACAGCTGTGGTTTGTTGACTAAGCATTTGCTTCTTGATCCCTTTTTAAAGTGTTTATGGTTAGGTTATTAGTTGAATATTCTGAGCCCCTTGAATGTCCTCACGCGGTATTTAGTTGTTTCCCTTCTTTTTCTCTCGATCTCTTTCCTCCTTCCTGAGGGTGGTAACGGCATTCGTTACAAACCTTCCAGAAGACATAGTTTATACACTTTTACAACATATGATACTTATGGCGTTTGTCTGGAATGCACTGATGAAAACCAAGACGTTCTCTTTACGAAATGATACTTTCGTGAATAACTATGTTCCTGTCAGGTCTAACAGCATTTTTGAAAGTGTTAACAATTGCTTCTATAATATTTCTAATATTGCTCTATCGGTTTTCAGTGTTAGCTATCGTATTGTGTGAAAACTTAAAAATTTTAATATCGACAAGAAACGATCATATTTCATGCTATTTTTTATACGCGTCTTTATATATATGGCCTTTTTAGACCAATACAATCTAATTTCTGGTAGTTGTACTACACCCATAATAAGTAATGTTCCAATAAAAGTATTGATTTCATCTTTCATAACAGGCTGCCAGGCCTGTTAGTGTCTTCTCTTATTCGACAAGGAATTTAGGCATTGCTCAGCATATTTATTTGTTTCTTCATCTATTATTCTTGATATATAATCAATGAAGAATAATTTGAACAGGGAAGCAGGATCATTGTAATTACCGTTTTTAATTAAAAATTCCTCTTCTTCCGAATACTCATATATTATTGGAATTCTTTTTCTTATTTTTTGCCATTCCGTATTGCAACCGCTTTTTTCTAATTTTTAGTCCATCGCCGCTGACTATGGTTATGAACGTTAATGATATTAAGCTACCCTTTTGATAGGAAAGGGCGGTACGCGTTATATAAACTCTGACGGGCTCTGAACCGTGCATCAAAGACGCAAAAGAAAGTATTTCATTATCGGCTACGAACTGTATATAATCAAATGTTCAATAATTAACACCACACACCAATATATAAAGATATATAAACATATAATCGACTACTAACGGAGATATTAAATTAAAAATATGAGCTTTGCTTTTCGGCACAATACACAGACACTGTTAATGCTTTAAAGCTTTAACGTAAGAAAAAGTTAATAACGTTAAAACTAAGGAACTCACTTTTCGGTATACTATGCCCGCGACGAATTTTCGACACACCCTTCGACTTCCTATGTACGGTTGTGCTCTTCACCGCTTTCGACGCTTTCCTTCATCGTTCGGGTAGATCTGTCCTTCACTCGAAGCAGGATAAGAGATGCGTCCGACCTGCGAATCTTTCCTTTCTGCCGTGACCTCAGCCTGCCATAGTTTCTTCTTTCCCCTCTTCGCGAAGTCCAACACCCAGCTTCTTCATCGCCGTTTCTTCACCCGCCGTTAATTAGTCGCCGAAAGGCGCTAATCAGTCGGTACACTGATCAGCTTATGTAACGGCCGGTTACAGTATTTTCATCATATTCTTCTAACAATGATGCAGACTCGGAATCTTCTTCCTCCGTGATAGATTCGTTCTCTTCATTATCTAATTCGCCTTCATTCCGCACATAAACAAACTCTTTGTCTGAAGAGGTTGAAGATAATATAGCTCCTTTATTGTTTCTGGTTCTATTTACTGGTTCCTTAGACAAATCGTTTATTTCCATATCCATGTTATTAATTATTTATATGGACAGAAATTAAAAAAAAAGAAATTTCAACCACCTTTCTAGTTATACTTACTTAAAAATGTATATCAGAATGAACAAATGGCACGACTTTTCTGTAGTTTTCAACACGAAGTTATATCACTAAATAAATTACTGAATTGATTTTATTCCGTCAAAGTGTTCGTTCACTGACTCTGGCAACATTTCGTACAGCTGATTTTGAAGTTATGCGATACACTCACGCAGTCAAGTGCAGTTCTTATGTTAGACCGCTTATTTTGAAAGTAGTCTGCAGATTAAAAAAAAAAAAGAAAGGGATATCACGTAAATAAAAAGTTTAATTAATCACAAATTAGGTGATATTTTCTTTTTTAAATGAACTTACATTACTTTCAAAATAACAGGTTCAATATGTTAAAATAGTAGCCTGGGACGTTAAAGTACGCCTGCCCCCACACGGCGGAAAATAGAGAAAGCAGCGCCATCAAATGAAGTAAAACATTAATATGCACGCCAACCCACAGCGAGAAACGCAATTATCAGCGACGTCGTGGACATTTTAACCCTTTGCACTCGGTTGTCCCCTCTGAGGGGACAACGTAAGTCTAGCATATCACTCGGTTGTCCCCTCTGAGGGGACACGTAAGTCTAGCATATCACTCGGTTGTCCCCTCAGAGGGGACAACGTAAGTCTAGCATATCACTCGGTTGTCCTCTCAGAGGGGACATGATAGTTTATAAGCGATTACGGACAATAAACTTATTCCACCGCAATTTTATAAGAAACGCGTGTTCTCCTGTAGTTTTCTATTAAAATGGCACAAAAAAACAAATCGAAATATGATAAAATTAACAAGTAAATCGAAAAGGCCTACCTATGGCAATTCGTAAACCAAAATTTTCAACGAAAAAGACAGTGGCTTACAGAAAAAATAATTTTACACTTCTTGCGTGGAAGGATAAAAGAATTGTCACAATGCTAAGTAATGATAATAACACAAGAATGCAATCAACCCGCAGAACGTTACGTGGTGGAAATATTATATCTATTGATAAGCCTCAAATGGTTCTCGATTATATCGCAAATATGGGCGGTGTCGATCTCGCAGACCAATACGCCTCCACGTATTGTTTTCTGCGGAAATCTTTGAAATGGTGGAGAAAACTATTTTTTTGGGGATTGGAAATGTGCGTAATAAATTCCTTCATACTTTACCGAATCTCAGAAGAAAGAAAACAACAAAAACCAATGACACATCACAAGTTTGTAAAAAGTCTTGTAAAGCAGTTGAGAGGTGATTTTCGAGAATCTCGATCACGTCCATCTACATCGTTGTCAGACAATAGACTGAATAATAAGTTGCATATTCCAAATGTGGGAGAAAGAAAACGGGATTGTATTGTCTGCTCAGACAGGAAAACACCAGGTGGAAGGCGGCAAACAACATTTTATTGTGAAACATGTACAAATCATCCCGCTATGCATGTTGGGAATTGCTTTAAACTTTACCATACTGTAGAAAATTATAAAAAATAAATTTTGATATTGTTTTGTAAATATGTGTTCTTCAATGTCCACAAATTCATATAAACCAAATTTCATTACAATTCCTTACTTGGTTCTAAAATTATACTGTATATCACGTCTTTAGGATGTACGTTTTTGTTAAAAAGTGGCGTCGAGTTGCTGGTAGATAACGTCCGAAACGATGCCGAGTGCAAAGGGTTAATTGTATTATTCATAGAAACGTGCCAATAGGAGCCTACGGTGGTGTAGTGGATAGAGGCTCAGACTGCCACGCGGCAGACCCGAATTCGAATACCCGCCCATTACCTCTGGTTTTTCTATGTGATATGTATACCGTAGCTCTGGTGATTCGGAATCCACCTTAAACAGTAGGTCCTAGCCCAAATGATCTTAGCAATCGGTGCCGAAAAATGAATTAAAAAAAAAAACGTGCCAATACAATATTATAGAGTCGAATATAACTTATTGATAGTCTAAGAAGGTGGGAAAAGAACGAAATATCTTTTAAAATTGGAAAAATGCCCTTGAAGAAGAAACTTGCATCAGAATTATTACATATAACGATTTCGTAATATTAATTGATTGGTTAATTGTTCCAATGTAAAATAAATTGTAGTTTAGTCAAGAAACGTGCCATAACCCTGAAAAGAACAATTTTCCAACTCTGAAAAAGTGCATTATATCTCTGAAAAGAACCAATTAATAATCAGTCCTCGCACAACTACTTGATTTAATTCTTTTAATCGATAAATGTTACGAAATCCTTATCTTTAATAATTCTGATGCAAAAGTTTCTTCTTGAAGGGCATTTTTCCAATTTTAAAAGATATTTCGTTCTTTTCCCAACTTCTTAGACTATCAATAAGTTATATTAGGCTCTATAATATTGTATTTCCACGTTTCTATGAATAAGACAATTAAATATGTCAATGTGAATTGTAAAAACCATAATTATACATTCCTGCGCAGTTTGTAAATAGCGCGCGTGTGGATCACAGAGTCTATAAATCTGGACCGATTGGCCCCTGCCGCCTGACACCGCCACGGTCGCGTTCCAGCTTCTCCTTGCCCCGCCATCAGGGGTCACGAAACAAATTAATGGGTCCGCCTGTACGAATGCGTACTCGGCATGTCACGCTACATTCCCCAAGCGTTTAATAGCACCTGCCGCAGCCAGGTAGCCCTTATGTTTTAAAAGTACCAAAAGGACTACCCTTTTTGAATGACAGTGACGAATTAATGATTATCAGCTTACTATATAAGCCGCGAGGGCGTTCGGCGCCATTTAATATACCATTTTTTTAACTAGATTTTTTTTAGTTTTCCACATCTCCAAATCATTTTGATTTTGCGAGATTAATTGTGCTTTTAATTATAAAAACAGTCCAAGTCAAAATTAAAAAAAAATGAGTTTATCAGTTATTACACACCACATTATTTTAAACTGAATTAATTCAATGTAATTTTTACGATGTTGTCAAAAATAAACCATTAGATAGTGGTTGTAATTTCAACATTATATAGAATTCATTTAGTGTTAATTATGAAAGTGATCTAAGTAAAAAATTTAGAGAATATTGAAATGATAGACAACAAATTTTTGGTATCTTTCTACTGAATGACCTTTTGATATTCCTTTCTATCGAATGACCGTGATTTTTGGTTGATAGAAATGAAAATAAAAAGTGCAAATTACTTATATAACCTTGAGCATTATTATGAATTGATAGAAAAGTTTAGAAGAAGAATTACATTTTTGGTAAAACGAATGTCACAGCCGGATTTTATTTCAACGAAACCATTAGAAGAGTCAACGATAAGAAGACTAAACAATACTACGGGTAAATCTGTCTCTTGGCTGCAAATTTAATGGATAAAATTCTTGAAAAATGAAGCTTATATGTTCTATAAAACTTCTTTAGATGATTCTAAATTCCACGTTTTGGATCTGACTTAAGGGGTTAGGGGTAGTCAGCTGCGCGAAAAAATGAGTATTTTAAGTAATTTTTTCTTTCAGTAGTTCCCCTTATTTCATAAAACAATTATTACTAAGCTATTACGTTATGTTTTAAGATTATTTGATAAAAATTAAAAACAAAAAAATTTTACCAGTCAAAGTTTAGTCAAAGTTATTGTCATATTTGTTGGACCCTGTGACAAAATCGTGTTTTGCGGTGACCATCATAATATTTTACTGGTTCATCTAAAATCAATGAAACAAAAAAAAATGTTAGTTTAATAGTTAATCTAGTCTCTGATCGAAGCTTTTTTTCTTTGTTTGAAAATTAACAAAATGGCGGCCTCTAATCCATTATTCGCGGTTTTTCAAGAAAAAAATCGCTAGTTGCTTGGCCATCAAAATGTAAGTTTTAATAGAAACAAAAAATCCTTCGATCAGGTACTAATTTTTTATGCTTACAATAAGCTGTATAAGTTTTATGTAAATCCATCGACTAGTTTTTGAAGTACAGTGGTCATCGATTTCAAAAACATAGTTTCGAGAAAAATGCGTTTAAAGTTTTACACTCCATTCAGGTATAGAAATACTAATTATTTAATAACTTACACCGAGTCATCTATTTCTGGGCCATATAATGTTTCTTCTGCTGATGTGAAAGCTGCTAATATTTCAAATTGTTGTTTGCGTTGCATTTTGCCTTCTCGCTCAGAATCAGTTTTTTCAGCTTATGGGTGAGCATTTGGTCCATAATTTATGCCCAGGGCATTTATAATATTTAATAATATGTATCTTCATTAAAAACACAAGCTGCAACATATTTGCAGCGATTTCTATAATTGAAGAGCTACTTTTCAAAGTTTTTGGGCTTATTTTCCACACTAGTTGATTGAAGCTTTTATTATTACTTTCATTGAATTCACCGACACATCTTGAGAGTAAATTACTATGACTCAAATCTTCGTAAATTGACTTAATGGCACTAACAATGATCTGCCGCCAGCATCGAGAGTCAGACAGCGCTTCAGTAATTGCAGGATATTTCAAAAACTATTTGTTGGATTTACTTGAAAATTTTATATAATAATTTCGATCGATCGATTGTCGAAAATCGATTTTTTGAAAATCCTGACTACCCCTAACCCCTTAAAAGAGAAAGACCAAAAATATATGGAAATATTAAACTACTTCCATTATACATCACCACTAGACCAGTAACGGAAGAAACACATAAAGATATGTGTTTACTACCATACATTTCTGCAGTTTTTTAGAAACATTTTAAAAATCTTAAAATCTCATAATGATAAAAGCCTAAAATGATAAAAATAGATTACTTTTTAAAAATAATTAATAAATATTCCAGAATTATTTAATTCATATTATTGTTTCTAATAAAACTGGTAGTTTTTTATTGCTTTAAGTCATTTATAGGATATTTAGTTAATTTTGAAAATGGTGTAAGTCAATTTAAACCTTGAAAACATTTTAGTATGTAATTCACACAAAATTTCATACTTATAACAAATTTCCATTCATCAAGACTAATAACATTCAAAATTAAAGTGTTGCATATCATAAAAATATTTTTTAATTTATTCAAATGCAATTCATTAAATATCTCGAAACAAGAAATATATGACTTAGACCACTTTCATAATTATGGGTACAATTGTTACACCGTTTTTGTTAAAGTTGTTGTTATTTTATTTGATAGAATATACACAAATTTTTGTCGCTAAATTTTCCCTGGCATTTCCTCGCTGCGCCTTTGGCACAGTTATTACCTAATGTCTTATTAATCATTTAGCAAAAGTCTATTTATGAAGTACAAAAGTTATAAGTGTTACGACCTAACATTTTAGTATATACCATTTTCCCCTAAACCTCTCCCAAAACGTCCTCCCATTCAGGTAAACGCTCACGTATCAGACAATTTTGTCCGCAAAGAGTCTATAACTATTCGCGTTCTTACATGATAAAGATTGTAGTAATCGTCGTTTGATGTGCCTGTAGTTTGTTGTACTTTTAAAATTCGCAAGAAAAATGGAAAAAGGAAATTCGAATAATATACTTTTTCTCTTGTAGGCTCTAAACTCGGAGATTTGTTTTGGTAACAGGACATATATATACTCTCATAGTTTCATATACGCTCCTTAGAAAGGTGGGGGAAATTGTTGGGGGATGATTCTATCATAGAAAAAAGGATGTGAAGAAGAGGATAATTCCCTCCCTTCTTCTACGAGGCAAGATGTCTTCATATGTATCAGTATGAGTAGGATGGGGGGGGGGGAGTATGGCAGTTTTTCATCTCTACTACGAGTCCCCTGAGCACTACGAGAAAAAGGAAGAAAGAACCCGAATATTGTGCTGGTGTGTCACCCTCGCTACCTGGCAAGATGCTCGTGTCTCTGCGAAGGTGTGAAAACGGACCCACAAACTATGAGGGTCTTTTTTGCACTCTCACTACGTTGCAAAACGTTCCAGTCTCTTTTATAACCAGTAGCACTAAAAAGATTCCTGATCAATAACCGAATGACTTTTGAACAGTAAAAATGGATGTATAACATTTTGCAAGTGACGCGAGTAAGGATAAAGAGTTTTACAGTATGTTTCATGATGTACGACCATTAGAACATGTTAAGGCTTATCTTGTGTTGATAAAGCTGATGTGCCTCTGCACACGTAAACCCAATGCCGGTGCGCAAGAAGAAGAACGAAATAAAAATTTGTGCAGATTGTTTTCGTGGATTTCCAGAGAACATGTTAGGAAAATAAGGTAGTAAATAGTTGCACAGCATGTTTTATTTTAAGTATATTGGACGTATGCCGTTATGGCTAAATTACGGTCTCTGCTTATTTGTCCAGACTGCATGGAAGAACATTTTAAGCACACAAAAGAGCTACTGCAGTGACATCAGTTCCCTATCTGTAGACATAGTGAGGAAAAAAGACATGTAAACCAAGGCGACATTAATAAACAAAATAGTCAGCAAACAAACTAATGAGAAACGTTATGTGTTTAACAGAGGCTTGAACGTGATAATCGAGGATCAGACGACTACGCATCGATCACTATGTTAAAAATTTGTTCATCAATAAAAACTATTGTTTCCTTTTTTTCAAGAAACAATAATACGTACAAATTTTCTTTCCTCCCCATATTTTCTTTTCTATACTGCTCCCGCTACTGACAAATATTAGAGTACGGGAAAAGTTGATGCACGATTGTGAATAGTATAATTTCTGCTTGCGAGCGGGATTAGGGAATTAAAAAGCAAGATGGTGTACGGTTACGCTAACCACACATGCCTACGTTTCAAACAGCGCGCATGCGTACATTTACGATTCAGTCTTTACTCCACCCGAACGACACATGCTGATCTACGACATTAACGACAACGACAATTACCTACAATGACGAGTACGATTACCAAGTCTTAACTCCAAGAATAACCGGAAGATAGATCGCGAGTCGGTGAACGAGAACAAGAAAATCGATAGCGGCAGGTCAGCCATATTGAAAGTGGGTAGATCGACGGAGTGCAATCGGCCATATTGGAAGCGGGTGGATCGACAGGGGGTGGCCGGTAAAATAGAATGGGGGTGGGTCGACAAGAGGGTGGCCGGTAAGGCAGGGGCGTTGTTAAGGTAGGATGTGGGCAGTACTCCTCCCCCGCGAGGATCAAAGAATTTGCTGAGGTCTTTGAACGCGTATGTCTGTGCTTAGAAATGATCGTGGCTGTTTATAAATAGTACCAAGTACCAGTAAATATATAAAACTGCAGAAATGTACCGTCCGCGTTATTGTAAATATATAAAATAAATGGTGTTTATGGTTATTGTAAATATATAAAAATGAATGGTGCTTATGGTCCCGATACTGTAACAGTCAATTACGTGCAATTTTGATTTCGCCGATTCCATTCAAATATTTTTGATGTTAAAGATGCACGTCGCACAGGTAGACTCGTCGTCGAAAATGTGGATATAATCACAGAAATAATCGAAGTTAACGGGTCTGTTAGCAGTCGTAGCATCGGCCATAAAACAGTTTTAAACCATTTGCACTAAGTTGGATTTAAACAGAAGCTTAATATTTGAGTATCACACCAATTAACACAAAAAAAACATAATGGATCGAATTTCCATCTGCGAAGACTTGGCCAATCGGAATGAAATCGACCCATTTCTTAAACGGATGATGACTGGGAATGAAAAATATGTCACATACGACAACATTATGCGAAAACAATCGTGGTCAAAGCACGGTGAAGCAGCTCAAACGATGGCCAAACCAGAACTAACTGCCAGGAAGCTGGTTGTGGATTTGGTGGTACTGGAATCTGCTCAGCATTAGGTGGGACTGGAAAGGAATCATTTATTATGAGTTGCTTCCATATGGCCAAACGCTAAATTCGAATCTCTACTGTGAACATTTGGACCGTTTAAAACTAGCGATTGACCAAAAGCGGCCAGAATCGGCCAACAAAAGAGGTGTTGTGTTCCATCAGGACAACTCCAGGCCATACATATTTATAGTGACTCGCCAGAAACTCTGGGAGCGTGTTTGGGAAGTTCTGGTGCATTCCACCTTGCTTTTTGCGATCACGAGCAACCAAGTCGTGTTCCTACCATTCGCCGATTCTCATTGCCGGAACAAGACGTCTTACCTCACCTCCAAGGAGTCACAAATCTTCCAGTAAAATTTAGTTCCAAAAGACAGGGCAGAAACCTGCCAGTTCGGTTTCTTTCCGCCCATCCTGCATCGACGGATAAAGCTTATTTCCTCATCGTCCTCTTCAGCTTTCTTCCAATCCTCTTTATCCTAAACCTGACAAATAACTGATAGCACTCCGTGCTCGTCCAGTCGCTCCTTCTCCTCCAGCCGTGTGCAATATGCACACGATAATGCGCCACAAGGTCTTCTCAAGGAACCATCCGCATTCCGTGGCCTTTTCCCTCACGATGCTGAATCTCGAATTCGTACTACTGTAAGCGCTCGATCCAGCGTGAGTTCTGTCCCTCTGGATTTTTAAAGAACGTCAACCATCTCAGGGTGGCATGATCCGTCCTGAACAAGAATTTTCGTCCATTGAGATAATGATGAAATGCTATATGGACTTGACCACCAGCAACAGTTCTCTCCTTGTGACGCAATAATTACTTTCAGCCTTTCCCAACGTCTTGGAGAAGTAGGCAACGACTCTTTCTCGCCTCTCTAGCACCTAGGATAATACTACTCCTATCGCAACGTTTGAGGCATCCGCATCAAATATGAAGTCCTCTTTTGCCGACGAAAAGGCTAATATGGGTGCTTCATTCAAGAGTTTTTTTTAGCCGCCCAAAGTTTTCCTCACATTCCTCTGTCCAGTGGAATGCTTCCTTGGCTTTCGTCAAGGATATAAAGGTTTTGCGATCAACGAGAAATCCTTTACAAATTATCGATAATAAGTATAGAACCCCAGAAAACTGGGGAGTTCTATGTTATTTTCGGGAATAGGCCACTTTTAAACGGCTGCAATCTCCTCCGGATTCGTCTTCACGCCAGTCCAGATACAAATTGGGCCAGCGTACTTCACTTTTTGACAGAAGAAGTTACACTTTTTCGCACTCAGTAGAAGCTTGGCCTCGCGCAGACGGGAAAATACGACTCGAAAGTTCTGGATTTCCTTTTCAAAACTTCGGCCAAGTATAATTACCACGTAATATTCATTAGATGTGGTCTTAACCAAGTAGCCTATTCGCACACGCATAACTTCTAATTCTTCATCTGATCTTATTGGAGTCGTTATCGTATGGAATTAGTGGACAAAAATTATTGTTTTCACACGATAATGACTCTAATAAGATCGGATGAATAAATGGCCAGATATACAAGGCAGATTTTCCAGTTGACTTCTACCAAGACGATTTCGATAAGACACTCGAAAGTAACTGGGGCGTTACAGAGCCCAAATAACATGACCTTAAATTCCTACAGGCCCGTACCAACAGAAAGTGCTGTCTTCTCTTTGTCTTCCTCAGCTACCGAAATTTTCCAGTATTCACTTTGAAAGTGGAGTGCAAGGTATCCTCAATCCTTCGGAGCGAGTAGGTGTCCTTCTTCATGACTCCCTTAAGGCAGCGATAGTCCACACAGAATTGTGTGCTTTCATCCTTTATTAACTAATACGATCGGTGAAGAAAAGGGCTCTTCGATTTTTTGTTTACCCTTTTCCACTTTGGCCAACAATTCCGCTACTTTCTCTCGGCGGTGCAAGGGTAATCGCCGTGGGGCCTATTTGATCGGAACGCAGTCTCTTGTATCAATGTTATGATGCACCAGAGTACATCTCCCGATTTCGTCCGAATTACTTATGGTATATATACTTATAATATATATACTATTATTAATATTAATTCAAATGGATTTTGAAACACCTGAAACAATCCGGCGAACTTCCTTTTCTGCTCGGAAAAGCTCGGAAAGATGTTTCGATACTGGAATCTCTTTCCCGAAAAAGCTGATTTCCTCCTTTTCTTCAATTTGAAAAGTTTTCAGGATGAAATCTAGCCAGCACCGGTGTCTCTTTAGAAAGGCGATCCTCAGGATACAGTCTTCCGCCATACTCACAAGTAGAAATTCCTCTTCCGTCTCGAAGTCGTTACAAAGTCATTAAGGGGTTAGGGGTATTCAACAGCGCGAAAAAATGAGTATTTTATGTCATTTTTTTTTTACAGTAGTTCAAATTATTTTCTAAAACAGTTATTACTAAGGTATCATATCATGTTTCAAGATTATTTGACAAAAATTAAAAACGAAAAAATTTTTTCGTAGACAAAGTTATCGCCATATATGTTGGACTCCGTGCCACCAATCGTGTTTTGCGGTGACTATCATAACATTTTACTGATTATTCTAAAATTAATGAACCAAAAAAAATCTTTAGTTTAATAGTTAATCTAGTGCTTGATCGAAGATTTTTGTTTTTTTTTAATATTAACAAAATGGCGGCCTCTAATCGATTACTTGCGACTTTTCCAGCAAGAAATCGCTAGTTTATTGTTTATAAAAATGTAAGTTTTAATAAAAACAAAAAATCCTTCTATCAGGCACTAGTTTTTTACGCTCACAATAAGCTGTATAAACTTTATTCAAATCCGTCGAGTGGTTTTAAATCACAGTCGTCATCGATTTCGAAAACATTGTTTGGAGAAAAATACATTTAAAGTTTTACACTCGATTCATGTATAGAAACATTAATCGATTAATTACTTACACTGAGTCATCTATTCTTGGGCTATATAATGTTTCTTCTGCCGATGTGGAAACTTCTAATATGTCAATTTGCTGTTATTTACGTTGCATTCTGCATTTGAATGTTCTCATTAGCGAATTTGTCTGCCACGTTTACACTCTCAGAATCAGTTTTTTCAGCGTATCGATAGGACATTTGGTCCACAATTTATTCCAAGGGTATTCATAACAATCAATAATGACTCTGTACCTTCATTAAAAACACAAGCTGCAATATATGCAGCAATTTCCACAATAGTGGAGCTACTATTTAAAGTTTTTGGGCTTATTTTTCACATTAGTTAATTCATTATTATTTTGATTGAATCCACCGACACATCTCGAGCGTAAATTAATATTACTCAGATCTTCATAAATTTTCAGCTTTCATATACTTTATTAGTTTCTGCTATTGTTTCCGCGTCTGTCATCAGCTACCTATCGCGCTTCAGTAATTATTTCGATATTCGATATTTCGAAAACTATTTATTGGATTTACTTGAAAATTGTATATAATATTTTTAAGATATCATACTTTAAGAAAATGCGAAGAGAAATCGATTTTTTGAAAATCCTGACTACCGCTAATCCCTTAAAACCTGTCTCCTATCGCGGAGTGGAATATCTTTTCCCATAATGAAGATTATCCGGGTATATGTTTCTCCCGTCCGCTTTTAAAAAATTCACTACTGAGCCCGTGTCATGAACGATCTGGACGTTCCTTCCCTTGACGCATTCTTTGACGATAGGGCAATCCTCTTTCGATGATTTCTGCGCAGGAGTGGGGGGAGGGGGTGAGAAAACGGAAAGTCGATGTGCCACCGATACACCGACTTCTTCGAGTTTTCCGGCTTGCTTCTATCCGGTTTTCCTTTCTACCTTTTCTTTGGGGAGTTTTTCTGAAGATGTCTCAACTTCCCACAGCTCCAACATTCCGTAGAAGTCTTCTCCGGCCTCGGCGGGCGTGTAACCTGAAGGGTCTTCTTTCTGCAATCGCTCGTTCTCTGTAAAGTATAGAGAGGACGAATATCTCGTTCTCTTTTTACGAGTTGCTCCACTGTTAGGACACCTACTGTCTCTATCTCTAAAACTCGCAAAACTACGAGCCTTAGAATTGTGAGGTCACCAAGGCGCAGCGTCCTTTTTGTTTTTTCATCGACTAAAGCCGAAACGAACTGAGAGGCTGCCAACTTATCTCTTGCCTCCATGGGGCAATCGCCAAAAGCGGCCTGCATCAACCTCTCAATCTCGAAGGGCAATAAAGAAATCCTCCCTTCCGCCGGTTATAATTTTGCAATTTTACATAATTCACACGTGCAAAATTCTTTGCAGAGTAGCGAAATTCTAAGGCCGAATTTAATTTCGAAAAATTTTTAAGTTTGGCCGCGGGAAGGGGAGACAAAACACTGCGTCCGGTCCTTCCAGCAATGAAACCAAGGCCAACACCTTCCATGGTTTTTCTCAACCATTCGACATTGCGACGTCCTCAAACTGAATCATGAACTCTTCCCATGACAGGTTTCCGTCGATCGACGGTGGCCTAAGGACGTACCGTAGATCGGATACACCCTGTGTGCACCCCCCCCCCCCCTGCGGAGGAGTTGATTGTGGAACCGAGGGTGTCACGACTCCGCTATTTACTGGAGTGAGTTCGCGACCCCTCCTACCGGATTCTGTATCTTGAGGTTTTTCAAATAATTCGTCAAACTTAGCCGCTAGTATGCGTTGTTGCTCTTCCAAATTCCAAAGAAGCGGCATCCTCTGTCCGTCCTCTCTCTTCGGTCCTCACGCGTTTTTTCTCTCCTCTGGAGTAGAAAAGCCGCCGCTGCTTTTCAAACTGCTGTGTGAGAATTTACTGAAGACTTTTGAAAAGCTGCTCCAGCATTAGCACCTCCTCTCCGGATGCAGAGTGGGTCTTAATCCCACTTTTGACACCATTGTTTTCCCCGTTTCTACTTGTATATTGTACAAATGTTAAAAGCAGTAGCCACTGATCTTATTATCTGTCTATCGAAATGGACTTACCACTTTAATAATCAATGGCTGCGGAATTTTTTTTATCGACCAATATTAAATTGAAGAAAGCGTTGGTATTTTTTAAGGTATTAAATACTGACTAGTTATAAACAAAAAGTTTACACTAAATTAATCATAAATCACGTGATATCTCATTTTTTTTTGCAAAATGGACTTACACTACTTTCAAAATAAACGGTCCATATCACGGCCGTGCAGCTGTACCGGGCTGTCCATGTGCTCTCTGTCTACAGTCTTCTGTTGTCATCATTCCCGTTGCTGTTCGGGTATAAGGCAGTATCTTCAACCGGTGTAACAATGTTATTAATATATATATTTACGTATAATTAATAAAGTGTTACATATATGTAATATTATATATTTTGTGAATACTGGAGTAAATTAATAATGTGTTTGAAGTAATGATATACACTGATATTGAACTGAAAAGAAAGCGCATATAAGGTAAAGGTACCAGTAGTTAACCACTTAAGACAAATTTTTAGCAGAAATAGTGATAACTTCTTGAATGTTTATTAAACAGTGAATCTCGAAGCGTGAAGATATTCTTTGAACTTCCGACATTATATAACAAAGCATATTTTTTTCGAAAAGTTGTGTTACACAAAAACAGTAATCATTAATAGGAAGTCAACCACTATGTCAGAAGTTGACCATTTGTAAAACTGAAAAAAATCAATAATTGACCTTCTGTTCCTCAGTAGTTGACCATTTATATTAAAACCAAAATCAATAAAAGCAATCACTTTTTTAACATCGTTTATTTATAACAATCAACAGAAATAACAAATAAAAGGGTAAATACAAATGAAAAAAAGTTAATATTTGAAAGCTAGTAAAAACTGAATTAACTTTAATTCCATATTGAATCTAATTCGAGTATTGAGTACATATTTCGCGTTTTGATGTTTCTGATAAGGTCATTAATATGAAATATTACATTTTCCCATTTATAATCTAATATATCGGCGATTTCTGCA
Source organism: Ampulex compressa (assembly GCA_038496175.1). Taxonomy (NCBI): domain Eukaryota; kingdom Metazoa; phylum Arthropoda; class Insecta; order Hymenoptera; family Ampulicidae; genus Ampulex; species Ampulex compressa. The sequence continues at coordinate 2,061 of JBCFXI010002571.1, read as the reverse complement.
ATTTCCACAATCGCCTATGCTTCTGCATAGAAGATATCGTTACTTTACTCTTACAGAAAGGATTTTTCCTGGAAAATATTCATATTCGTATAAAAATATTACGTGTTCACGAATATTTTTTTTAACATCGGACAATTTATTCACTGATATTTCTTTTTTTTCCGATGTGTTTCCTGCAATCGGCCCTTCGTTGTCTTCACTGTCTCCACAATCTGGCATTTCACAGCCTGTGTCTGAACTGTCAGGCGAATATTCTGAAACTTTCTTAATTCTTTTTTGTTTGAATTGGCGGCCTTGGAGTTCCTTAGCTATTTCCTTTTCTTCCTTGTTTCGTTGCCTTTTCACATCTCGCTCTTTTTTCAAATTCTCATCATCTTCTTTCTTCATCATCTTGTTTCAAAGATATTCTTGAAACAGCTTTCCAGATGCAATCGAAAGCATTCTTTCTTTACTGATTTTCATTTTCTTTGTATTTTCTTTTCTTATGCCTGAATAATAAGAATGTTTCTCAAATATGCTTGGGATTGTATGTGAATTCGAATTACTTGTATTGCTGGAGTTACTTGTATTGTCAGGTAGGAAGATCCTGTCATTGTTCTGATGCAATTCAGGCGAAGGACCGACATTTTTTGGAGTAGTATTATTATTCAAAAATGTTTCACTTGAATCATTTTGTAAAAGTGGCAGAATTAGAATCGTATCGACATTCAAAGTAAGTTCATCTTCAGTATTTTTATCGACATAAAACATTGCTGTTTCATTGTTTACAGGTTTCTCTGTCAAAGTAGATCATTTGTCCAGTTCGATTTGGGTGTTTTTCCGTAATATAAATAAAGATGTATCGTGTGGATCCCCAGACCATTGTTCAGATGAGCGACGAAACATATTAAGTTTTTCAAATTCAATATTTTTCTTCAAAAATCGCAGGCCTTGTCGTAAATAATTTATCCGCGGCAATTGTCTCTGCTCACTAATTTCAATTCTTTTTTCTTGCTCCGATATTTTTACAGCTAACGGATTCCACGGATATAAACCACATTTGTGAAATCCATTGTACAAATACGTTCTTTCACAGTATTGTCAATTACGTTTTTAAGTAATTTCGAAAAATCTTCCTTTTTTAATGTGGGATCATGAAGATTGTGGAGTCTCCACTCGTGTACTTTCTTCTTCTAGACTTCTTTGATAATTTCGGAAACGGCAACATCCATGGGTTGTAATAGATGGGTAGCATTGGGGTAGAGGGCCACCAAAATAATACCATTTTTGTCACAGAATTGACTTGTTTGCAAACTTAAGTGTGAAACATGTTCATCAATAAAGAGAACCACAGGTAAGGTAACTTGGACCTTTACCAGCCATGGCTGAAATACAGTATATTCAATAAGCAATAAATTCAAAGAAAGCTTCGCAGGTCATCCAACCTGAATCGCTCTTGCCTAAACCCCAATCTTTTGGAAAATTGTTAACAATTTCTGGCGGTATGCGTCTGTACTCGAATAACACTGTTGTAGGTACAATTAAACCACTGGCATTGCATGTTATTAACGCAGTCAAACATTCTTCTTCATCAGCATTCACTTGCTAGTGAACGGTTTTAGCTCCTCTTTTCTGTAATACTTTATTATTCTTTGGATTTAGAAAGAACGCTGTTTCGTTAGAGTTAAAAATGCGAGATGGGTCATCTAAAATCTTTTCAAAACTGTGTTCTTTTAAATAATTATATATTTTAGAAAACCAGTTATGTATTTGAGTATTAGTTACCGATACGCGTGAAATTGTTAAGTGATGGGAAATTCTTTGCGATACAATAGAGTTTCTTCGTAAAAATGCCATTACCCACGTTTTCCCAGGACGATCGTTTTTAAATGGATTTGGACGTTTTGCTTCATTTATAAAGCGTTGGACACTGGTTATAAGTTCATTAGATGTTATTGGAAAATCTGCTGCAGCCATTTTCCCAATCCAATTACATATTTCGTCCTCTTCTATTTTGCTTAAAATTGCAGGAGGACCCACATTTCTTTCTATAGGTGATTTACCTTCTACCTTATATTTTAA
>JBCFXI010002570.1:1695-20495 GCA_038496175.1 Ampulex compressa | reverse complement strand
AAAGGAATTGAGAAAGAGTGAAAGAGTCAGTACGAGACTGAAGGGGAATAATCGAAGAAACGAATTAGAGCGAGAAAGAGTGAGAGTCAGTACGAGAATGAAAGGGAATAGTCGAAGGAACGAATTAGAGCGAGAAAGAGCGAAAGAGTCAGTACGAGAATGAAAAGGAATAATCGAGAAAACGAATGAGAGTAAAAAAAAAAGTGAAGGAGTCAGTACGAAAATAACAGAGACCGAGCGAAAGAATAAATGAGACAGAGTGAGACAGACTGAAAGAGATCCAGAAAGAATAAGAGCGCGATAGATAGACCAAAAGAGTGAGAGTGAGGAGTTTCAACAAGAAGGGGAGAGAGAGAGAGAGAGAGAGAGAGAGAGAGAAGGGATGGAGAAAAGTGGCAGGAGGTAATGCCAGGGAATAGGCAATGAGATTGCAAATGAGCGGCTATAGTTGCCCGTGATCGAAAACACGGTAGGGCGTTACGGAGGCGAGCACTTACCCCCGGTACAACGATCGACCTCCCCTCCCCCTTGTCGGATGGATGTTCTTATTATCTTATGATCCTCCCCCTCGTGGGGGAAGCCAGGTGCACGACCGCCTAGGAATCTTGAGTGCAACGAGACACGGCGACGGTTTACTCGAGAGGCGCGGTAACGACGTTCTGATAATTTAACCTTGTACACCTACAAAGGCGGCGTGACAAAGGCTCTTCCGTCGGTTTTCCCTCTATTTATCGCCGAGGACTAACCCCTCGATAGCGGGTATCGCGGTTCCGTGAGTAGACTGCTTATCTTGCGTGTTTTCCTCGATTTATTCGAAATCGTGCGTTGGGGAAGAGCGAGTAGCGAGGAGAGGGATATATCGGGCGGGTCGAGGAGTAGTGTCGTGCATTAAATTTGATAATAATGCGAAAGGAATGAACGCGCTTCGTCTTGATCCTCGAATATGTCTGCGCGTAAACTATTTTAAATAGGTCGTTGCGATGGAGATAAATTTGTATGATAAGAAGTCGAAGAAGATTTCTTTTTTTACTATTATCTTTATTTTGATTTTTACAAGTTTGATGAAGTGTCAAACTGGAATCTTGTCTCGTTTTTAACTTCTAGTTTCACTATGAAAATAGTACAGTACTCCGATACCCATGTAAAGGAATTCCTCGAGACTAACTATTTTTAATATTTTAACTCTTACCACACGGTTCATTAAAATCCCCTATAATCCATAGAAAAAAATTGCCAAAATCGTATCATAAAATACTTGAGATACGATATCGCGACCTGAGAAAATCTCACGCTCTACACATCCTCCAAACATAGCATTCGTACCACCTAAAAGAAATAATCCTCACCATGCCACGCTATAGCCAATCAATATTTTACGAAACATCGTGCTTTAGGTACAATAATAAGATATATCATCGTGCGCTTCGCAGCTAAAGTCAAGGATAATACATCATATTCCAGCCATCCGCGACGACTTTCCTTCGCAAAAACCTCACTCCCGATCGAAAATGCCCTGGGAGCGTACAAGGTGTACTCGAAGCCGGTTATCTCGAGGGCTAATATTTGGCGATCGGCTGAGGAAGGGATCGGCAAAGTATGGCGGACCTTTGTCCTCTGCCTGGCAGGAGCGTATTTCCGAATGTGGAGCAAAGGGTTGCGAGCCCCTCTCGGCTATCGGCGCGATCCCCGAATAGGATATCGAAGCTCTATTTATCCTCTATCTCCCGCCGGGGACGAGCTTCCTCGGGCGCAGATCTCGCGAGTAAGATACTTCCCCGGGACCATTATTAATGAAGGGAGTATCTCGAAGTTGCGAAGTCTCTTCGGGAGATAGTACCGTGGACGGAGCATTTTTCTTGCCGGCATCCCCGAGCCGATGTTTTCCTCCTCCCCACGCTCCCCAATAACTCCGTCATATTAGGTAAGCGGAGCGTAATAACGTTACAACGACATAGCTTTTAGTGCACTTAGCTGGAAAGTCTCGCGTTTCCCATCCACTTCTGCTGAATTTAATAAGCCCGGCCGATGGGTGCGCGTACAAGCGCTCGTGAGCCTGTGTATCGTATTGTGGCCCACTGACTAATATCGGATAGGAGGCCTAGAAGTCCCGAGTTATCAACCCCGAGGGAGGATGATTTTTCGAGCAATAGATGAGTGAATAGAGGCGACAAATCACGCTTTATGAAGTTATGAAGATTTCTCCTAAGTCGTATCCATCTTTTCGCCTTCATCGAACTCGATTGAAAACAGAGCTTTGAGTATCAAGGATTTTACTGCTGCGAGTGTTTTAGGAGATAAGGCGGTGAGAAACCGGGAATAGTACTGGTTAGACGATCTTAAATAGGCATGAGGCGCTCTTTTGTTTAAGTCTGTACGAGTGTGCACGCGGCGTGTGAAAAATCGAAGGCTGAAGGTTTACGTTTGGTTAGGTAGTGAGAAACTGATCGTACTCGTGAGAAGACGCGTAAAGTGCAACAGCTCGAACATTTACATAGAAGCATATTATATACAGATTAAAAAATCGAAGTGAAATATAGTAGTATTATCAGTATATACTTTATATTTTATTATCATTATCGCTATTGCACTATTTCTATGTCTCGGAGCTGGAGGAAAATGAGATAATCAAGATCCAGCCAAAGACCATTTTCCAAGAACACACTTCCGAACTTAGATTTTATCAGCTTCCGGAAACTCGAGTCGCGAAAAACGCGCCAAATCTACACACAAAACCTTATATATTTCCTGCAGCCTCATTGCCTAATAATATTAACTACATCTCCCGCTCTTCTCAACCCACTTCTCAACCCGACTGATCCGCGTACCCCTTTGCGCCCTCCTCCAACCTTCTACGCGCCGCTTTTTCGAATTTCCCCCATTTTCCAAGCTTTCGCCTTCTGACGGATCCTCGATCGAACCTCAACACCGCTCTTGCACACCAATACCACGTATCATGCTTCACCAAAGAAATTCTTCTCAATTCGCGCGCTTGCAAAGTTCGATCCATGATCGTATAACCCAGGGATAACATGCTGAGTAGAATCTTATATATCTCCTAATCCTCTATAATAACGAAAGAATATTTTCCCACGAAACCAAATCCTGTAAGATCATCGCACAAAACCAGATACACCCCCCCCCGCAGGCTCATTTCCCAATAACATTAGTCACGCGGTCCCTCGGTAACGACCTTTCTTCTCCCACTGTCTCTACACTCCTCCGGTCCAAAGTACAAAATCAAAATCCCCCAGCCCCTAATATCCGTAATCTGCAGGCGACGAGGCGCAGCTTTATGCGCGCTAACGTCGCCAGCAACGATCGCCCGGGCCGAGGGAGACCCAGTTTACAAACTATTACACCCTCGGCATTAATATTCAGTTGGCTCTTATCCGGCGGTGGCACGACAAGAAAATGCATAATTCGGCAGGCGGCCGCCGCCAACTGCCGTAGAAATCTCCAGGTCCGAAAGTCACCTCGTGTCCCTCTTCCTCTTCCTCTCTCTCTCTCAAACTCGCTGTCTTGCTCGCCCTCCATCTCTCTCACGCCCACCGCTCCGTCATCCGCCATCCTTCCCTCGCGCTGTCCCCCTCTATCTCTCTCGCTCCTTCCACCGCCAAACTTCCTCGGGAGGCCGAACGATACGCAAAGCGACCCCACGAATTAATTACGGACAGAGGAGAAGCGCTGGCGGCGATGAGAGCCACGAGTAGGGATCCGAAGCCAGAGATTTCGAGGGGCGGAGACGTCGCGAGCGAGGAGGACGACGATCCTTGGCGCAAGGCCGACAGTCGCAGATTCGACTCCCCCCCCCTTCCCCCCCCTTCCGGCAAGAACAGAGCGCCCAAGGGCGGGAATCGAGTCTGGTTACGAACTTGGTCGACGGATGCACCGGTCAAAATGCAAATCTGTCCTTAACGCTTTATCGCCCTGGGTTCTTATCGTTCAGACTTAAGCGCCGCTTCGAAGCAACGCGGCTGTCTGTGCGGCAGCAGGGCTGCTAATGCCTTGGGGCTGCTTTTTTCTCCTTTTGTCGCTCACCTGCTTCTGGGGAGAGTTTTAAGGATGAGGAATGTTGTTGTATGTGATAACCGGAGAGTGTGGGAGAGGTGAATGGCGGTGGATGAAGAATGCGCGGAGCTTTGGGTTATGATTTATCTGGGTTTGGGACTGTACTTGGGTAAATGTTAAGGTACTAGATTTTTGATGTTGAAAACAGGTATCCAGATATAGATTGTTGTGGTAAGGAGATGGTACGAGGTTTAGAGAAAACGATGATTTCGCTATTTATACGACTGCGATGTAAATACTTAATGAAGAAAATTCATTTTAATCGTGCGATTTAGTGAGAATACTCAAAGATTTATATTTTAATCTAATAATGCGTGTTTATGACATATTCTTGATTCAATGAGAACACTATTGTAAAATTATCTTTGACAATTTTCTTTCGATATCTTCCATGGAACTCGATTGTCAGGATCACTTATACATCGTACTGCACAGTGTATTTCAAACGCAAAGGGTTAATTATCCTCGCACGGGCATCGAGGAAAAATAACGATCGTCCAGGTTTCAGCACGTTGCGCGACTGGAGATTCGAACGATCCCAACCTCCCTTCTTTGTACAAAATCTCGAAAGCTTTAATTCCTCCTATTCCCTTTGGACTCTCCCTTTGCATAACGTACGACTTCGGTCCACTTTGCAAAGGTGGAACAAAGGAGGCTATTAACGAGTTAACGAGCCTAAGAACTAAGCCTGAAGCGTCGTGGGGCTCGTGGTCCGACTGGACGCGCCTAAAATCCAAGGTTCGAGTGCGACAAATATCGAAATAACGAAAGATTTTCTCCCGTGACGCGCATCAATGGCCGTAACGAACCGTTAAAAACGGATATCGCGTTAACGCGTCCCCTGGAAAATACGAAGTGATATTTTGACATAAACATCAAACCTCTATATGGTTTGTCGATGCGTACATGTTTGTCCCTTTTGTAGAGATTCGTCGTTGTCGTTGTAAAAAATACGAGTAATTTAGACTTGGAATTTCACGGTTCTTTAAATGATGGCATAACCGAAGCTTGGCTATGCTACCTGCAAGTTAATATTACCGCAGAAGCAACTATTTGGGTCTTCGTTGGGAAATCCTTGGAGCGTTCAGTTTCGGGATAGACGTGCAAATATATTAATTACACGAACTTGTAATTAATAGTCTGCCCGTGAGGTAACCAATACCTTTATGTATCCCGCTGATGTATGAAAAAGTGTTGTTAAAAGTGATACTTTATGATATAATAGCACCACTTAACTTATTTTTAACGGAGACCCGCTTAATGACCAATGTTATTTGGGTTAACGAAGATCTTGAAAAGTACCTTAAAAATCGGTTCACCTACAATTTATTCCGACTGACCTAGAAATTTAATCCAAGACTTATAATCGTAGAGCATTTCTTCAGATATTCGTGCAACTATGAGGAATCAATTCGAAGCGGTCTTAGTGATCAACGAAGCCTGACATGGTTTGGAAACGAACGTCAAATGAACAATATCCTCTTTTCAAAAATAGAGGTAACTCCCGATATTATCGTTGATGACTGAAGAAACGAGAACAGAAACATAATCCTGCTCGACTAAACGTAACGGACTTTCGCAAATGAACTGCCTCTCTCGTGAAGAATCACCAAGGCCTCTCGAGACCAAATTATAAAAGAATCGCGGAATTCCAAGGAATGCTTAATTTGACCAAGAATCAGATCGTGAAGAATTTCATACGGATTATAATGACATTGGTGGCTCTTGACAGAAAATTATGAAATTGAATTTAATTAATCTACATAATAACCCAAAGCTCGACGCGTAAATAATAAAGAGTAAAGGGTATCAGAGAAGTAAAATTAGAAAAACGACATTCCCAAATTTCATGACTATATAACACGAAAAACGTGCAAGAATCAATTGTTGAATAACCATGATCAAATTTACATGAAAAAGTTACGATTAAAGATTTTATATGAAAAACGTGAAGCGTGCAACCGGGATGCATCCTGCAGTCAACATTGTCAGCGAAATTTATGCCGATGGTATATTATGTGTCTAGGGGAAATTGAAAAATAATAAAAGCAGGATACGTTTATCTTAAGAGGATCTTATACGACAAGTGTTACGCCGCGAGAAATCGTTAATAACTACCTCGTGAAATATAATCCTGATCTCCATCGATTTTACAGGTGAACGACATAATACAATATTAATATCAGTAAATCAGTAAACAATATCGGTAATATCCAAAAAATAATGTAAAAAAATACGGAAGGCTTGCGTAGATTTTTAACGTAAATAAGAAATGAAAACGACAAAGAAACTCGATATCGAAAATCGAAATCTATAAAAGCGAACGCAATTAAACATTTTATTTCGACACCTTTTTATCTATCGAGGACTGCGCGGATAATAAATAATGATTATATATTTACTTTGTTCGATGCACCGTGATTATTATATCATTGAAACTACATAATAGTAAAGAAAAATTATTCAAAACAATCCAATGAATACTCACATGCAAAAAAACGATGATTTATCCTTTAAAAATTGAAATACCTTAAAATCGATATTTATTAAACGAGGATTAACGAAGATATCATGAAATCAATTCACGTAGCATTTGTACGAACGTATACTTAGCATTAGCGTGAAATGACGTAGAAAAATATGAGGGATCGTGATCAAAAGCAGCCATTCGAGGCGCTTCGCGTGATTAAATCAGCAGCGTCTTATCGCGCGCTCCCTGTTCCTCATTTCGTTCGATGCAAGAAAAAAGGTTTTGCTGGCGACGCTTTTGAGAAAAACGGAGCATTTGAGAAGATTCGAGGAAAGCGCGAGCATCCATTTCAGGCGCTTTACGATCGATTGTTCAGCGCTTCGTCGAATATAACCGAACATTGAAATGACTATTTGGCGCAGTTTATACTTAGGAATATTTATAACCTTTGCGAAATCGAAGCGGAAATCGCGTGTAGTTGCGCACGCTAAGGGACTTAATCGAGTAATGTACTCCATTAAAGCGAGATCTGCGATACGTGCTTAATAATAAATTTCACGTCCATCGCAGCTTTTGTCGCGCCGACGATTCGATCTTCAGAAATATATGGACGCTTGAAAAGAGCATCGGCACTTGAAAATGGAATTTAAAACCGACCGCGCACTTAACTATTTTCACGACGCGAAGCTAAGTTTAGAGTCCAACGTTATGAAGGAAAAAGTATCTTCCCTGGAAAATAGTTTTCCAACTTTAAAATAACTAACCATGATAATCTCATTTGGAAGCGATGTTCTACTTTTCGACCTTTTAAAAGACAAACAAACGCGTTTATTCGCCAACGCGCCTGCACAGAGAAGTTGAAGGAAAGTCGATCGAAAATCCCACGTTACCGGATTTATTTCCAAACTTGAATCACTCGAAACTCTAGCACCTTATATCGATTACTCGATGTTATACCGTAGTCACTCGGCTGTTAGTTTCTCGATGACTGTCCAATGTTAACTCGTAAAGTACAAGTATCAATACAAGTACAAAGGCAACAAGCCACAAGTATAAGGATTTAGAAAATTTGGAAAGACAAATTTAGAACGACGAATAAAATCCACTTCAGGATCAAATCTACGCGTTACAATAATTAAAATCCGTATTAATGGAACGCAAGAACCAGTACTCTCACAGGCTTTGCGAAAATAACGATCGAAATAACGATTAAGATTTGCTCGCGAGCACGCGATCGAAATATCTCAAGCATTGTGCGACGAAGAACAGGGAAATTAATTTCGCGGCCGATTAGAGTACCTGTTGCGTATTTGCGGAAGCCCTCGACGAATTTGCAATCGCGGATAAACCGAAGCAAAGTAAGATAACGTTTAAGCGCGAGGAAGTGAGGATGTGTGCAGGATCGCGAGGACGCAAGCAAGTATTACCTGCTAACCACGACCACGTCTCGAGGACTGCTGGCGTCTAATCGCGATTTGCAAAGGAGAGATACAGCGCGATAAGAATTACGAGGAAGTAAGCTGAAAGAAATTGTTGTGGACGAACATTATAATGTTTATAAAGAATGTTTTATGAAAATATTGTTTATTAATTTACTTTAATTGTTTAATATTATTGTTTATTGATGTTCGCCCTCGGGGTCGATCCTTCTATCGAGGCATTACATTGCTGTAAAGAAACTCATTTGTGCTGGAAAACTTTTTGAGCGCTGTATATATAATAAAATTCATGGCTCGAGGTCTTGATCCTTTTACAAAGTAAACATTTGATTGTTTCCTCCAATAGTGTGTTATTTATGAACGTTAGTAAAGATGTGTGGTTTATTTGAAGAATTAACATGTGTTGTCTAATAGAATTGGAGGAGTAGGTTCTCGCTCTTTTGAGGTAATATAATTCGATTGAAGAGCTTGGTTCGAATAAATGTTTATTTAACGCGACGTTTCGAACGCCTAAGCGCGTTCCTTCTCAAGCTGAGGGGAAATAGAAACTCGGATATAAATCAAATCAATATAACAGAATATGCGTGTAATGTACATAATGATTTCAAGAACTTAGACAAAATTATGTGTACGTATAATAAATATAAAGAGTGTGGCAAAATATTTACAAAAATCACCGGATCCTATAAGAAGAGAAAAAATCTGTATTAGAAATAATAATCTAGCGTCCATGTCGAGGAAATGCGAGTCCAAAAAAATTTTTTTTTGCGATGAAAAGTAAAAACTATTCATTATTGTCTAATAAAAGTTACGGAAAGAAATAATGCCGTGTATTCGTTAGGAAAATCACGCGCTACGCAGAGCGAGTAAAGGAAGGAAAATGCAAAATGCGAGGAAAGGATTTAATGTTCACCGCTAACTCCGCGTTGCGCATAAGATAATGACTTCTTTGTAATGTGGAGGAACTAATTTTGACGCAAAAGGAGGTAAGAAAATTGTTCCTCGAGTGCTTTGCATACGGGGATGTCTGTTTGCTTAGACCCGGCGCGAGATGGTAAACAACATCTGCTCTCGAGGTCAGAGATCCTTGAAAATGATGCGTAGAAAGCTCCGGCGTAATATGCTGCGCTGTAAAATAAAATGCTGGAAGTTTGAAATTGTATGAGATGAAAGAGTGGAGAATATACAAGGCGACATGTACGATATTAAATCTCGCGTATTAAGAAATGAAATTGAAGGACTGCCGCTTCTTATCCAACTTCAGAATAAAAACGCCGCTGAAACACTGACGAGGAATGTTTTTGTACATAAATCACACTATTCGCTTATCGGCTAAAATAAAATAAAACGACAAGTAATATCTCCTTCCGAGATATCGAGCCACAAAATAATGTAAAAAAACGCGCGGATAAAATCTAATGCGAAGAACAATCGCCGACTTTGATCTCGAGATAAAAGTAACAAAGACCGTGGATTAAATTGCCAAACAACAAAATGATTCGTCCCCATAAGCCAACATCTTGGTTGGCGCTATTGACTTTCCCCAACAATCTTGCATAAAGTACTGTAATTAAACCAAGTTGTTAGGAGAGAGCGCGCTTAAGTGGATCCATCGCCTCCCAGTGCAAATATTTCCTCGTAAACTTCATTAATTTGCTTAGGTATACGCGCACCTTGTACGCACGTGTGTACCATCTAACTGTAAAATATCCTCGACACTGTATTCGGTTAACGGCACATACGTAAGTTTAAGTTTGTACGAAACTTGTGACGCTCAGTTGGAAAGTTTGCGCGCGCATGCCCTTATTTACAAATAAACCAACGTGCATGCACTCGACGGAGGATTGAAGTCCCTATTTGTGAAGGGCGCAAAGATACACACACGTACCGGGCCTTCGTGGACATTTAATGAATATGCAGATACCTCCCTTGGCTCGCCACAGTCGATGCCAAAGGAGAAGGTATCGATAATCCGGCGCGCAACATTTTTAGCCCCACCTAATATGGAACAGCTCGAAACTCGCGATCTAACTATGTTCAAGCCGTTTCGAATTCCGCGATATTTGCCCCACGCAACTATTGGCAATCTCAAAATCCAATTAGACAAAAGTTCCTCCACGCTGGCTTGCGCGAAGACAATATCTATGGTTTGGGAATTTAGCTTAAAGCTCGGTTACACGAGCACAGCGACCCCTCCATACGAGGAAATACTCTTTGGATTTCGAGACAACTTTGCGGGAATTATATTGGTCATTGACGAGCTCTTAATTATCACGCTTCGTAATTTTCAAATTCTCCATCTAGCTATGCATTAATGCCCAGAGGCTTTCACACACAATGTCCTTCTGTCGATGGAAATTCGTATTTCCATAAAACCAGATGGAGAATTCGAAGATGATTAAAAATCGTGAGGATTAACTGCTCGTTAATCGATATAATTCGCGCATAGTTCTCCTAATAATGCTATAACGAAAGATAATATTAGAAGTATCTATGTACACTTTTACCATTTCATTTCATATATCAACATACCCAGAGTAAGATACAAAAATTTGGTCAGCTTCGATCTCAACGAACCTCTCGACATCCATCGAGAAAATCAAAACAAACCTTCCATCATCTCCAGTTTTTCTATGCGATACACCGCAGCTCTGGTGGTTCTGAACCCACCTTAAACAGTAGCTCCTATGCCAAATGACCTTAGCGGTCGGTGCTAAAAAATGAATTAAAAAAAAAACAAACCTTTACTCAGTAAGAAAAAAATAAATCTATCCAATAAAGGTTCTATAAAATAAATCCTAATAGGAAAACATGAGCAGAAGAATCCAACTCTTGGTACCCGGATGGTTGAATAAACGCAACTCGTGGGCAGGATATTATGAAAAAGCCGCGCGATGCACAGGACTGTCGCGCTTTGCCAGAGAACTCTTCCTTGGATTTCATCGGTCCCAGTCGCATCTTTCCGCATCGGTGTGGGTGCATGCAAATGCATATGTATATTTATACGCTCGGACTCGATGCGGGAAGGCAGCCGATCGAAGGTGCATGCGAGCAGGTCGCCTCTGGGCCACGTTTAATTGGAATTTCTGGACGGACGCGCCGGACGGCCGCTTTGCATCGCGCCACCAGGAGAGTTCGGCCTTCCTCGATGGATTACCTCGAGTTGGAGGCGCAAAAACTTGCAGTATACCCACCGCTTATTTCACGCCTCCGCTACGAGAGTGGAAACGCAGTTTGCAGCTCGCGACTGTAAACAAGTTTTTAATCCATATTTCCCTTTCGCCCATTTCCTACCCCTTTAATTAACGCTAGCTCGTTCGCTCGTGCGCAAGTAGAATCGCTGCAGCCCGTGTCTCCTACCTCTGTACCTCCATTATCCTTGATTTCCTCAGAACGCGGTTGGTACGCCTGAAAAGCAGCGCGCGTGTGTTCGGGAGGAAAAACAAGGGAGGACTCGATAGTGGCTGACGAGCACTTTGCGATTGCAGGGATTCTCTTCGTGTACCAAACTACCAAATACGCTAAATTTGATGTGTATCCAGCTTCTGGAGTTCGTAAGAGGAACTTGGAGAGGAAAACATTGGCTGTGGAAATTATTTCGACACTTTGGTACGATGATCCCTTGAGACATCGATTATAGGAGCTAGGTTTCGAATTGATTCTGGGAGACTTTATTGGGTATCGAATTTTTGTAAGTACCTTCGACTTTGTGTAACGCCAAGGAAATGATTTTGGTGAGACATGGATGGTGAGCAAAAATAAAGTCGAGCCAGTCTATTCGCTTGAAAAACCGTTTCCACCTTCTGGCAAAGATAAGCGTTAATATATCGGCCATACGAGCAACGTCTCGAGGCGATTCGAGAAACGACAACTGCGCGAATTCTCCACCCAGTCGTGTAATCCCTAGTAATATCTCTCCTCAGCGCTTTCCGTACCGGACCAGGCCGCGGCGCTGGCGATTTATTCAAGCCGCGAGAACCGCGGCTTCGAATCAGCGGATTTTATAAAAATATGAAGCCCACCGAAAAGCGCGGGGGCGATGAAAAATGCATACGGAATTCGCGGAGCGGCGAGTTCATTTCGGTGGAAATGGGCTCGATTTATATCGAAGCCGTTTCCAGACGAACGGAAGTGATACGTTTAACACGCTCTGCCGGCCGATGAATTCCAAGGTACCACCCGGCTGTGCCGAGGCAGCTCACCCGCGAGGGAGCTACTGGGAGAGAGAGAGAGAGAGGGAGAGAGGGAGAGAGAGAGAGACATATAGAGTGACGAGAGAGAAAGGAGCAAAGGGCGAGGAACAGAGAGGAACGGAGTGGAGCAGAGAGGAACGGAGTGGAGCAGAGAGGAACGAAGTGGAACAAAGAGGAACGGAGTGGAACAAAGAGGAACGGAGTGGAACAAAGAGGAACAGGGAGGAACAGAGTGGAACAGAGTAGCGCAGAGAAGAACAGAACGGAACAGAGTGGAACAAAGTGGGACAAAGCGGAATAAAGTGGAACAGAGAGGAAGCAGAGTGGAACAGGGAGAAACAGAGTGGAACGGAACAGAGCAGAACAGAGCATTAGAACCAAAGTCAAGCAGAGAAGAACGGGGAGGAACAGAGTAGGTCAGAGAGGAACAAAGTGGAACAGAGATTAACAAAGTGGAGCAAAGTAAAGCAAAACAGAGAAGAACACCCATGAACAGTCCGGAACAAAGAAATAAACAAGATGTACCAAATCAGAATAGCACAGCACAACTGAGTCATGAAAACCAAGACACCGCTCTAAAATTCTACCAAACCAAATCCACAAAGATAAGAAGAAACGGAGGCAAACTTGCATACGAAAAAGACCAAAAGCAAGGATACTAATTATAAACAACAAAAACAGACAAGAATATCGCATAGCATACGCTTCCACGAGAACAACTGAAAGAAAATTCCTATACAAGAACAAACACACGGACGATACCGAAGAGAACAAACTTCAAATATCATCGACACAAAATGAGACAAACAAGGAAGTGTACACAGAAGAAGTGAGAAAGATCTGAAAATCCCCGAGCTGTAACGCGTAAGAGACCCGCCAAACACTTGTCCTGCAATAAACACGATGGCGGGAACAAGACTGAGGAAGGAAAGAAAGAAAGAAAGAAAGAAAAAGGCGCAAGAGAACAGAAGAGAGCGGAGAGAAAACCTGGGGCACCCCCGATGCTCGAGTGGATGAAAGCCGAGAAGGATATCGCGCGGTGGCAGGGCACGAAAGGGCAGAATCGGGAAAGGGAGCGGAGTTGAGGGACCTGCAGAATGCCGATCGTGGGAGTAATATACTCGACGTCGGCGTTAGCTCTCCCCGAGTTATCCTAGCTATTCAAATAGGTACGAGGGTGCGGAAATTGCCGTAGACTAGCTGGCGCACGGCGTGCACATGCCGCCGATATCTCGAAATCAATAAGAGACGCGAGTTGCGGTATGCGTGTAGCTCGACCGATGCATCCGCTCGCACAATGAGCGCTCCAGCTGGTTGGCTTAATTGAAAATCCGCCGGCCGATTGTGCCCCTCCCCCCTCCCCCCTCCACCGCCCGCTCACGCCCCCCTCCCCCACTCCCTCCACTCGCCAACTCTGCGCGATCGACTTTTATTAGATCTCGAGTGGCGTACCGAGGAATTAACGCGACTTAATCCCCTTAATGTCGCGTCCGGAATTTCCCGCGCAAATCTTTCTTTATCCCCGAATTGAGCCTTGTACACCAAGCCCGATTGTTCGAATCTCGATGCGCGATGCCGTTTTGAGGGTTCTGTTTAAAATTTGCATCGTTTTGACTGTCTGAACGTCGGTGGGGATTAGAGGGCGCCGATTGGAGGGTTCTTCGCGCGCGATTGTTCCAGCGCCCCTGGTATTTCTGGTCTGCGCGCATAAATCCAGAATGTTTGAGAGTGCTTCGAGGGATATGAGCGTCTGGAATAAAGTTTGTGTAGAGTTATCGGGGAGCTTGTAAATGTATCCTGTATATAAAATACTGTGTTTATTTTCTTTTAACACGCTGTGTCAGTAGATTTCGTTCAAATGTCGTGCTAATTTTGTGAGCGATAAACGTTGGTAAAGAAGGGATTACTCGAAATTCGGTTGATCAAACTTTGGTTAAATATTTATTAGACGTGTACCGAATGTTAAAAGGAATGATCAAATCTTAATGATATTACACGACTACGAAGAAATCTTCGATTAACTTTTCAATTAAGAGTAACCATTGAAAGCGATTTTTTTTATTCGTAAGGCGCGTAAGAATCACGTGGGATATGCATTTCTTTAATTTCCCAATGCGTCGCGAGTGAACACAGTCGAGTTTAAGCGTAATATCCTTAATACGGTGGATAATTATTTACACCGATTTTGACGAAAGTACATGGGTATCTGTGTATCATAGAGCGGCCCAAGACCGATTGATCATAGTGAAAGAGCCCGATAAATAGCGAATGCTGTTTAATTAAGGAGATTGAAAATATCGCACATCTGGCCACGCGGGTCGTATGACGTCGATGGAAAGTCATATCCGCGTTACTGTTAATAAACATGGAAAGGGATCGATACCATTCCGCCCTCCGAGCTTTCTACTAAATTGAAGTCGAAGAGAGTGTCGCAAACTGCAAAGTAAAACTCGCCTATCAAAGAATCGAGTCCCCTGAAAACCATCCAATCTTAGCTTTGGTATCGGATCGTAAAATTATTCTCCGTATCGCACCAATCCGATACTTTCCTCCTTCGAACTTTCTAACCGTTCATCCTGTGCAACGTTACTCGATAAGTATATCATCCGCAAATTAGATCTCGCTTTATCGCTCTTCATTGCGCCTATAAGATAAATCCACTACACATCGACTTTAAACTATAAACACTAGTTCTTCGACCAGTGCATTTTTGTTAGAATTCCAGCGCTTGAGAATAAACGTCTAAAAGGTGCATCAACACCGAAGATGTTTAGAAATCTATAAACATAATATCTATCTATAAATATAAACGTGATTTCATACTACCACTTGAATCAACCGACTTTTATATTTCGCAGGCATACATCATATTTTTCAAATTATTTAGGGTACGACATATGCAAAAGTTCAAAGGTGCACGATTAATTTACACTCTTTTCCACGCTTTTACTAAATTACAGAAGATCGACCAAAATACACTTTTACGAAGAGACACAGAAAATGTGTAACGCACGTGAATCATCGCGACGCAATCGCGCGGAACTCATAAGGACCAGCTCCAAAACTAATCAAACAAAGTCATCATCCGTATAATCCATTTCCACTAATCAACCACCCCTAAATCGTCCTCTTCAAAATTAAATTTTCTACTAAAAAATAATATATTCCCCTCTAAAGGATCAATACACCAGTTTCTCAATATATCACGATGAGCGTACCATCGACCTGAACCAAACCCCAACCCTATCAACCTCAAGATAAGAAGCCACACATTTCTCATAACCAAACGTTTCTACGTTTAAACCTAACATATCTCAAGGCAAACTACGCGTCCCCTAAGAAGCAAGAATGACCATAAACAACAAAGCACAGTGGGAAAGAAAAGAGGCGCCTTCGATTAAAATCTTTTTCCGGATTTACCATAAGACATTCGCAGATAGGCGAGCGAAACTCGTCGATGCGCATGCACAGGTCGCATACGTTGTTGGCGGCCAGATAGCGTCGAGGTCGGCTCTAAGCGACCATTCGTACCTTTGAGGAGGGCCATCGACGTAGACTGCGCACACAAGGCTATCGGGCCTGAATACCAATCGACGTTATACCGGAGCTCGTGGCGGCGAATCACCGGTGGAAGCTGGATGCCGTCATTGTTCCACGCTCAACGGGATCCGCCCGTGTGGATGCAGCCCTGGGCCCCGCCGTGCTTTATTTACGACGTCACGTCCGCAGAATACGCGATTGTCACGTCCAAAGTAGAGCCGGCCGCGAATCAACGGTACGTCGAAACGAGCTTTCGAACGACTGCGAGCGGCGCATTACCGCGGCACGTGCCGGCCTGTCTCGCATTAAGCCGCCACGCTAATTAACTCGCGGCCCCTCATTATTAATAGGGGACAATGTCGGGCTTTCGAGGCGCGATGCATCTGCGCGGGACGATCCTTTCTGCGGGCACGGGAAGATCCTGAGCGTGCGCTTGATTACTTGCCGATTTCACGAGCTGGTAGCGTGTCGCGCGGATCGAGGACTGGGAATTCCGTGGCGTGAGATTTGGGTTCGAATGTTTTTATTCGTACGTCGATTAATTCTCTATGGTGTAGGATCGAGGTCGCGTGTTAAAATGTCGAAATTTTATAGAATAATTGTATTTATTTGCAAAGGGACGTATGCGTCTTTATTGTTGGGTGTGCGAGTTTGCTTTTGCTGGTTTTTTTTTTTAATAAGTTCGAGGCTTTGTTGTAGGAAATTGGTTTGGTATTGTCCATCGTTATATACCCGATATATATGTCTGAGATAACCAATGATAATATTGATGACAGCAGTACCAACCTTGAATATCAAAGCGAATGCCTTGCAAGTTGTATAATTTGCGGGTATAATTTGACTCGTAGAGAGTTAACGTGTCATGCTGTAGCTCTGGGGGTTTGGGAATCCAGCTCAACCCTCGAGTGGTCGCGTGGATGATGATAGGTACTCGTGCAAAGTAATCGTCAGTTTTCGTCCAATATTGATGCTTGCAATGCGAATTTTATGAGCCGCTTACGTATAAGAAATTGAATAAGTAAAAATTATTTAGACTGTTTATAAAAAGTATAACAAAAATCTGATTATTCGTTCAAATTCCTATTTTTAACGCAAATCCTCACGCTGCTTTCGAAAGTGCGAGCATTGCAGTGTGAAACAGAAGGCTTCTGACCAAATGACATTAACGGTCGATGTCGCAAATTAATTGAAGAAAGAAAGAAAGAAAGAAAGGAAGAAAAGAGCGATTTAACGGGACTTAACAGGACGATGCGTAAAATGAAGAAAAGCAGGAAGGCGAATAAGCGATTGGATTGTTTGTTGGTGAAAAGGCACTTGGAAATGGAGGATGTGTCACGCCTGCCTGAGAAGAGATAATCTACGCGAGATAAATTTAACTTCCTGATTAATGGCCGGCAAACATTGGCCCAGGGTAAACAAGATACGCCTGCCCCTTAGGATTATCGATTGTATGGATTAAAGATTAGGATCGGATTATCGTCAAGCAATAAGACTTGTGTACATACGTCGGCCTGAATGATACGTCTGCGCGCGTTTTACTTAAAAACTCTAGCTAAAGTAACAAAATCGTCGTAGGTACTTTTCCTTAAGTATGTATATATATACATCAGAATCGACCAAGGCGTCCTTTTACATTGGAAATCTCTTTTCATACATAGTGTCCTAAAACTCACATTATAATTCTCTTTTCTTACACAGTACCCCAAAACTCACGTTACATTACAACACGATCAAAAGGCATTCGTACAACTCAATTAATCCCTTATCGTACCATTTAGTTGGACAAAATCACCAAGCGATTGAAGACAATAAACCTTTACTCCACGAGTGAGACTCGTGATATTTATGTTTAGCCCAACCTTCGTGTTTCCATTTGGACCAATCATCAACCAACGAGCATGACTCGTAATATATTCACATTTGAACCAAAAGTGCGTAAAAATGAATAAGACTCGCTAAAGTACAGCAAAGTGTTAATAATACGTAAAATGAGGACTCTTATTTCTATTTTAAATGCATTATTTTACATTCATTCCACGCTTATATCGTTGATAGATTTTCGAAACGAATATCCATCGCCATATCGCACGGTACGAAGTCGAAGCACCACATTTCCTCGCGCGATTACCCACGGCGTTTCTTCGGTAAAGCCGTGATTAACGTTAAGTGCCAAAGCGGCGGAAAAGCCGGCGCGTCTGGAAACTAAATAATGCCCACAGTTCGCCGCGCTATAATGAAATGCCGGCCCCGGCAATCGACAGTCTTTCCAGGTGCGCTCAATTTCAACTTCCGCCCTCTGCATCGCGGGTGCAGCCTTTCCCCTTTAGCCCCTAAACTCCGAGCTCTCCTCGCGCTCGTTTGTCGCCACTCCTACGCACCTGAACAACACACCTTATAAAGGCGTAAGAAGGGAATCGTAAGGATAATAACGAGAGCGTGCACGTAAGGTACCCTGAGTTTACCAAGTAACGATGAAACACTAACGGGAAGAGCAACGTGGATATTCGCGTAAAATAATGTAAGAAGCTTCTACTCTTTCATACTCGTCTGGTTTATACTAGTATTTGTGTTTTACATTTTTATACTATATTATTATATGTATTTATGCTATATTTATATACAATTTCGAACAGTTAAATAAGTACGCGTTTGAGGGCAAAGTAGAGTGACTTTCGAACGAGATCCTACGCACACTTCTAATCACTTTACTAACCAGTCATGATGGCAATACTCCTGCGAAGAACAAAGAGGATATTCGCATAATATAACACAGGAAGCTTCTACCCTTTCGTACTCTTCTGGTTTATACCAGTAATTATATTTTGTATTTTTATACAATATTATTATATTTATTTATACTATATTTATACACAATTTCGAGCACTTAAATAAGTACGCTTCGAATGAGATCCTACACAGTAATGATAGCAACAAAGAGGATATTCGCATAATATAACACAGGAAGCTTCTACTCTTTCGTACTCTTCTGGTTTATACCAGTAATTATATTTTGTATTTTTATACAATATTATTATATTTATTTATACTATATTTATACACAATTTCGAGCACTTAAATAAGTACGCTTCG
>JBCFXI010002569.1:0-20519 GCA_038496175.1 Ampulex compressa | reverse complement strand
GTTAATTAATCTGCCTCATCCCAGGGGAGTGTCGCGTAGGCACGTTGTCCCCGAAAAACCGCGAATCTTCGTAATATAAATCAATATAAAAATCGGTCCCGACGATAGATCGTGACATACCAAAGACAAATATATTAACAATAACATTTTTCAAGCTTTGCGAAATCAAAAATTCAATTTGCTCAGATAGAACAGGAAAACTGCGATAGATTAAAGAAAAACAATAAAAAAATTTTTCACACTTTTCCCAATATTTTGCCGAACAGAAATATATAACTTTTACTCGTTACATACGTAATCTGACGTCTTCGCTATAAGCATTTCATAAATTATAAAAACGCTGCAGATATACAGAATACCAACTTTTATGTATGTTTTTGAATACGTAGGTCTTTTATCGGCTTTTAATATATATCTGCATGATGTGTATCATGCACAACTTTTTGCGCTACCACTATTGTCACCTTCGTTACGATTTATTACGTTTTCTTGCAGAAATTGCTTGAGGAAGACATGTAATTATTGAGAAAATCATATTTTCACTTTAGGCGTAATCTCGCTGCCTGAACTTTCTTTTTTATCGGCACCCCTCATAAATGTAACACTTTCTCGAATATTGCCCAACAAATATAGAATGTTGCACAACATTATTTGTCAAATGTAGGCTTGTACCTTCGCGTTATTAGTCAAATAATATGTTGCGCCTACACATTGTTCACATGCAGCGTATAAATTTGACGAACAATAATCAGGTTACAGACAATGTGTTAAGATCTTTCATATATATTTTTCATAATCCATTAGGGCAATTTATTCAAAAAGATAAAACAAAGTGCTCTGTAATCCACTATTAATAAGTAAATGTAGTACAGATTGTATTATATTATAAGTTTCATTGCATTTTGATCTATAGAATTTCGCCAATGTCATATAAAAAGTCAAGCAAAAAAAGTTTAAACATTTATTTTATTATAGCTGGCGAAAGCGATAATTCTTAAATCTTTTGGTTATCTCGGTTCTTATTTTGTCATTCTCTTTTACTCCTTGTTCTCCTCTTTATTCGGCGAACTACAAAGGCAAGTCGCGAGGCTAGAAAATCGTGTTTGCTCTACTTAAACTGTCCCAATTAACATTTGTCCTGAGAGGCAATACGAAAGGCTTTACAGTGCATATTACATGGGAAATTATCCCAAGGTGATGCACAACATTCAATTCATTTAGCTTTGCTTATTTTGCTCTTCGTCTGGAGAATATTCGACATTCGATTTGTGCGACATATGGACGAGCCGAAACATTCCAGTATTAGCAGTAGAATACGCTTTATCTGCATGACGTATAATCTGAACAAGTGTAAGAAATAAATGTCTGATGACTACGAGTTGGATTTGCAATGCCACATTTTGGTGCTGATCATGCTCTACAAGTTTGATTTGTAGCCACTTATTACGATTCATACTACGCCCGACATGTCCGAATAACAGTTGCTTCAATTATAACTTCAATCTATAACTACTAGATTGTTCGATAAATTCGCAGAGCGTCATTTATTCGTCAATAGTAGCACTAAAATCTCGACGTCATTTTAATATTTCATGTTTGTTAAGAAACTCAACCAAAACTTCAATATGTTTTGCAATATTTTTAATAAAGTTTTGGGTTTCAAAAAGCTGTGTGTACAGTGGGTGCCGCGTGCAACGCGAACACATTCGAATACAACTTTATCGGCAACCATTGGATTATTTTTTAACTTTTCACTTTTTTGTTTAAAGTCTTCAGTTTAAAACTATAGTTTAAAGTCATTTTTACAACTATAAATTAGTTTTTTGTTGTTCGTTCCGCGAACTTATTGAACAAACTAGTATACCACCGTAGATTCTCAGAGCAAAGGCTTCAGAAAAGGACTAAATGAGTCAGTAGAGAAAAATCTGTCGACAACGATCTTTCATGAGGAATTAGTTAAAAAGAACGAGTAAAAAAAATCTCTGGACAAACGTCAAATCCAGATTGTAAAACTGCAAATAAATAAAGTAGACTAGCAAATAAATCTCTAGACTCACGATTCGCAAGTCATACATTAAAAATGGGCTCTAGAATGACAATCTTGTAAAACTGTTAGATCTCAGTTAGTCTAGGAGTTCATTTATGCATATCAGCTACAGTTGCCTATAGACAAAAAAGGGTTAACCCGGCAAAAGCTACACAATTTTCTCCATTTCAGGCCCACCATCAGAGAAATTTTGTAATTCATGTATTTTATAGCTAGAAATAAAAAAGTGAGAAGAATTTGTTTATTCGTGTGCATAATTATTGTCAAGCATGAGAGCAAAATATATAGTGTTGGGTCATATTTGACACTGTAAGACACTGCAAAGAATGCGATATCAAAGTTCACTAGACTTAGGAATGCAAAGAGGTAACACTGTCATCAAACTCATTTTGCAATTCAATTCATATCCTTGGATTATATAGAATATCTCAAAATAAAAGAGAAATATTTTATAGGCCACTTCAGTACATCAAGGTGATAGAAAAAGTTGACATAAACATGTCTTATGTTGACATAAACAAGTCTTATGTAGCTTTATTTACGAGGAACAATACATTTTGTATTGTTTCAGCTCTGTCGTGAAATAAATGTAACTTGTCACTTAATTTCCCCCAGGTATAAAAATTAATTATAACATATATCACAGAAATAAGCAGACAGACTTTATCCAAAATAAGATCTGTCCAAACAGGACTATGTAAACATAAACTTATGCGTATATAAACTTCTTTTATTGTTTTCCTATGCCAAAGTAATTTCTAAAATATTTCCTACTTAATTAAGAACATCTAAGTGCAAAAACCGATCGAATTTCGTCGAGCCAAATAGTGATGCTCGTCTCTGATTGGTCGCCATCTTACTGAGAACCGGGATTTCTTCGATGCCAATGCATCTACGATCATTAAGCAGTTGTGTGTCGTTAGGCGTCGTGCCAAAGCTCGGTCAACCAGAAATATCCAGCGAGGTCTCGGTCTTACCACTCGGAAATTCTTGCCGAATTTCGAGGATAATGAAAAAAATTTATTATGCGGGGAAGGTTCCACCACCGTATAGGAAAATTCGAATAAAACCTTGGCCCCGTTCAAGAAAAATATACAGCGATGATATTGAGAGAGACTCTTAACATATACGCGCAATGCTACAAGAAAGCATATAACAGGTAGAAAAACGTATTTTGAAGAAGTACGAAAAGTTGTGATAATGTTTGTCCGATGAGTAGGATTCGTGATGAAAATATGCAGAAAGGCTACTCAAGACACGTATTCATGGAATTAGTATTCGAAAGTACTTTTAAAAAGGAGCTATAATGAAAGTTTAAAAGAAGGAGTAGTTAATTCTCTATAAACCACGGTGGATTTGAAGTAACGTTCCATTTACCCGATTTATATTTATGATATCTACCGTTTCCCTAAAGATTTATAGATTTTTGGGTGTCAAAAGATGGATCGTCTAGCGATTTGCTGTATGTAACCAATTCTGTTTTTCTTCTAACCAACTCTTTTTTTTATAGATACGAGACAGCGCAGAAAGAGAGATTAAAGTACCCTTAAACTTTCAAATCAAGATATAAAAACAATATTATTAATAGCGGGTTAAGTCAAATATATTCATAAGATATTTAATTACAGATAAGAAAGAAAAAAGTGCTTCGATCGGTGAGTAATGCAAATAAAGGAGAATCGTAAAGCAATTCATGGACAAACGGTAAGTCATCGGTTCATGGGGAATTTCCAATATCCTTCACCCAGTAACAAGCACTTAATTATGAAATGTAAATCGCCGGGTCTTCATTGCCATCTAAATTAGCATATAATATCCTGGGCAAAGCTTGCGGCCAATCGCCCTTTTAGCGGCTTCCCGCGCCCTTAACCTCCGATATTTTAATCAACGTAATTTTCCGTAGATGCCTTCACCTAAATCGTTTTTCAAAGTGGCCCGTTGATAACCAAGCCCCGAGGTGGCTACCGCGTTTCACGATATCCGTGTCCGCGGAGAACTGAATTTTAATCCTCTCGAGATTGGCCTTTTCCACTGCCGCGCAGTCAGACTCGCTTTTTTTCCTGCCACGCTCCCCGAGTTCCTTTTCCAAATCGCCGCTTACCCGCGAGACTTTTAAGCCCCCGTTTTACGCCTCCGAACTTATCCCCCTTTATTCTGCCCTCTTCAACGAAGAATTTTATTCTCGGTATTCTCAATCGTATTGTATTGTATTTATTTTTTTATGCACAGCGCGTGATAAATCTCTGTAATATAGATTTTCTACGTATTTTTGCATGCAACACAATAATACATAACTGTGGTGTTCTGAAGCAGTTTATTTGCGTCCAGATGGTGCGGGGCTTAAATAATTAAAGTGTTAATGGAATAATGATGATTATAAATTTGAATTATAATGAAGAAATTTGTTGAAATTAAGATGGTGAATCATTCATATCAGAGGAAATAGGCATTGAAAAAAGAATCGGATACTGGGGTAACTGAACTGGGATTCGAATCATTTTTGTTACAATCATATTATAATCTCGTTTCCTCTGCAAATGTACATTATATAGATATAAAAGAAACTAGACCTAAAAGACTGCTTAAATGACTTTACGTTGATTGTTTATATAATATGTTTGCTGTTGAGTGGGCTGAATGATAAAAAGCAAATACACTACTACACCTCGATACATCGCGTAATTTTTAACTAAATTCTTGTATATTATGCGGTACTAAACATTGCTTGTATGCAGTTTATATTAATTTCCTTGCAATAGGATTTTAATATTCCTTGCTTTTGCAGCTTTGAATATAATCTTTCAAAATTTTGATTCTCAAATTTGTCCCTTCTGTTTTGAACTCTTGATGTGATGACGCATATGCATGCTTCGTGAGTTACAAATTTACGAAACGTGTCAACGGTGACTATAAAATTAATAACGTAGAGCGCGAGAGTGTTTGTCACAAATACGAGTCTATGTATTCAGGTTCAACGTATACGGTTCATGTCAATTAGTTTATAAACTACTATATCGGGCAAATTCTAAAGCACGCAGAAACATGATGTAGAATAGCACATGGAAAATTTTAACGATTTTAAAACTTAGAATTTAGAGTGTAATTTGTATAAGAAAACAACCTTAAGCGCAACTGTACGCACGACGTGAACAAATGTAACTAAAAATGATATGTGAATTTATGAATTCATTTAATCTTCAGAATTTAGGCGGACATTTAATTTTGAAACTATCCTTTAACACGTTGAACGCCACGTCATCTAGATATGGGTGACGGCTATGTTTCCACAGGGTGACACTTTTTCTTGTCTTTGAGGTAATTTATAATAATTTTATTTGGAACACAATTATGATCAATTATAAACAACAGAAAGTAACGATAAACTATAAAATAAACAAAAAGAAACATTGAAAATATACTTATATTTAAATTTATTTAAAAAATATTATAATATTTTATTAATTATTAAACTATAAAATAAACAAAATGAAACATTAAAAATATACTTATATTTAGATTTGGTGTAAATGCAATGAGATCTGTCATAATGAATTTTTTTCGGAACGTTTATCACATTCCCCACTTCGAGGTCCTTTATACTTTGTAAGCACCTTCCGCAAAATTATCTTCTAATACTCTTCAAAAAATATATCTTTTAAAAATAAAAATACCTACCTAAAACTTATCTTCCAAAAAAAATTCCTTCATATATTACAAAATAAACTGTGATTACATTTACACGACGCATTGCATTGTACCGATCTTCCATATCGCGCTGTTTACACTCCCGGATTTGGGCCTCGGGAGAAACTCCACCGATTTACGCTGGGCGTTTAACGTGTTAAACTAAATTTCATATTATTTAGTTACAAATGGACGGGTATGTATATCATTAAAAAGAAATGGTGAATGTCGCATTTTATGTGAAAAAATATTAGAATCATGTAACATATATATACGACTTGATTTTTTATTTAATTTACGGCATTGAACGTTGAGATTATGTCTAAACCAATAGTTAAATATATATATAAAAAAATATATATAAGAATACAAAAATAATTTAGCTAATTTATTAATTGTTAATAATTTATATATATCTTATCTTCCATATTCTGCTTTCTTTCAATATTTGTTCAGAGAAAAGTTATTTCTTAATCTTGTAGAATACGCTAACGTTCTGCGATCGTTAAATTTTAAGAAACCTTACATAATAATTCACTTAACAGCCTGAAACCGCCTAAAAATAAATCGATATTATGGAAACAATTCTTTTGTGTTTCAAAGGTATAAGAAGCTCTATACTTGTAACGACACTTATTTATGAATCGGTCCAATGTATCATGTACAAAATTTCGTAAGTGTTATATGAAAGTTGATCTTCACAATGTGAGGTTCGAAGAACAGACATAAGCGTAGATAGGTCACGATCTTAGCACGACACGATAAAACGTGTCAGCCACGCCTATCAGATTAATAACAGGAACACGTGAACGGAATATCTCGTCTCGATCTGTACGGGAATGATGAAACGTGGAGGGATTATCGGATCTAAAACAGACCGTGGGAAGCTTCTCTCGAGCCATTAATAATATCAAGCATTCCGGTTACACGAAACCGAGATAATGCCGTCAACGAGGCATGATTCTGTCTCTGAATACGATTCTGTTTAACAGCCCGCAACATAAATTTCCTAACCATATACTACAAGAATTTTTTAAACGAGCGATAACTATTCTTTTAGTGCAGAGTACTTTTACCTCCTACACTATAGATTGTCAAATAAAAGAATGACGACAGCTAAAATAACAGTAGTTATTCTATATGAATATGTTGCTTTTTACAGTGACTTCTGTGTCAAATAATACAACTGTATGTTATTGATTATATTGCATAAAAATATCGTGTCTGATCATTTAATTTTTCGCGTCCGAAATGTTTCTATCTCAAATAGAAGTCATCAAATATCCCTTATTATTTATCAATTTCTAACCTCATTTTATGTGAGCCGTAGAAATTTATAAATTAATTAATGTGTGCTATGAAATAAATCTAGTTGAAGATAAATGCTCTATAACTTAGATTTTTTATACATTTTTGTCATCCGGTGATACTATGATTACATTATGTGCATGGTTTAACGTTATGAAACGTTATGACTTGATATAAAATGTATGAATTATCTTGTACTTAACAGTAGTTCTGGCTCGTAAAAAGTTAGTTCTTTAAGGGTAAGTGGACGAGTGAACTTACCACTCGTAATGTTAGTCCGTGATAAATTTATATGTTGCGTGTTTGAAAAAAATTTTTGCCAGCGATGATTTCTAATAATTTGTACACTAATATCAAGTAAATCGCACTGTATAAATATCACTGTATAATATGATCAACATATTACAATGCGTGACGTCACATCAAATAAAAAACCGAACGATTCAGTTTCTACACATAAGTTAGTCCGCAGTGATAAAAATCTTAATTCTGTCACATTCTTAAAATCCACACAAACTTTATGATTAACACTGGAACACCACGTTTAAAACCGAGTAGAATGAAGTTCGATTTTAAGTACATAACGTTAAAAATTCGTACGATTTCTTTTCCAAATTTACCGCGTTTGGGAACGATAAAGACGCATATCTGTTGAACGAGCTTCGAACAGAAAACCATTCATAAGTTCATTTGTTCTTCATAATTTATCGATACAGTAATTTATATATGTAGATATATTAATTTATTGTTTGTTAGAATATATTGATGTATCCATTTAACGTACAAACGGTAGTTTAGTAAATTTATGACTATTGATCATGTATTATATAAGCCGTTTATTTTGAAAGTGACCTAAGTCCATTTATGTTTAAATCGAGATATTTAAGAGTTTGCGTTTCAATACAATGAAAAATATACGTATAGGATACTGATGTGTTACACTATTTAAGTGTACTCTCAAACCTGTTTTTGTGCGGTGGATAGGGACCGCATAAAAAAAATCGCACAATACTTCACGAGTAGCTATAAGACATAGTTTTTGCAACACAATTAAAAAGTATTTTTTTTTGTGCAGTGAATAGGAATCGCATAAAAAAAACTCACGTAGAAAATAACTCAAAACCTCACGAAATAATTTACGTATAAATTATCTTAATGGTCCAGAAATGTGAACTCACTTTGAAGGACGTCAATTAATATAACGGACTTGTCACTTGCGCAGATCAGAGACGAATAACAGCAATTCTCTGTGATTTACGATTATAGAGTCCAACACATATACAATATAATCGGCTGACGCGTTACTTATGCCATGTGATGAGATACGTATTAAACATCGAACAAGCTAAATGGCCAATCAAACCTACTACTTATTTATTTGATTATTAATTTGATGAAGTTTTCATATACAGCACAAAAAAATCGCACAAAAAAGACCGCAAAAAAACAGGTTTGAGTGTATTTAAAAGAGTTAAATTTACAATCTCTAATAAAATAATAGCAAGTATTAAGCGAATAACATATGTTTTGATACCACAAATGGAGTTAAGCCACTTTCAAAATTAACAACTAGATTTGTTATAAAATTTGAAAGAGCCCAAGCCCATTCAAGATAATTTTAAATGTTTCAAATTGAAAAAACTTCACTCAATTTATTTTTAATTTCTTTACCACACTTCAAAAATATAATTTATACAATTCAGGTCATCTAAATATATAAATTGCATAACAATTTACAGCTTATCTAGATTTTATATATGCGGGAAGGGTTTGAAGAAGTCCTGGTGCTCCTGTAGTATATATCGCAATAAGTCAATAATGTCCTTATATTTCGTTAGTGTAATTCGTTTTACATTTTTATAAAGTGGTATCAATATAATATTTCCGAATTTTTTTAGTTTACTTCTATGTGGTAAAAAACCCAGGACTTTAAACTCCACGTTCTTATCTATTGATATCTCGCAGAACATTTTATATGGTTCATTTGTGAAAAAACGCATCCAGCATAATTTTACCCGATTTATTGTTTCTTCGTTAGAATTCTTTACCACTTTAAAAACTGCGTCCTCAAAAAATTTTGTTAATATGAAATTCTCTTGTTTCATTTTATTTCGAATAAAATTATTCCTTTCCGCCTTTTTTTAATAACTTTATAATAATCTTGGGGAGCAAACAGTATGTTAATCAATACTTCTTAATTAAAATAACTCATATTACTGTCTTCGGATATTGGAAAATACGCATTTTCGGACATTATCAATAACGACATAGTACTCTTCTTCTTGCTCCAATAAATTGATATGAGTTAAGACGTGGTCTTGTCGAGCAATTCGTTTTTAAATTGTTCGACAAGATCACGTCTTAACTCATATTATCAATAACGTGTTGAACATAGGCCACATTCAAAGTAATATTTTTAATTATTGAAATAACCACGAAATTTGATCTCTTTAAAATTATCGTATCCTCTGAATATACTTAACCGTAAAATGTCGTTTAAGATAGCTAACTTAAAGTTGTACACGTTAGTACAATCAGAAAAAAACAACTAACAAATGGACTTAGGCCACTTTTTAAGTAGACAACTCGTTTAGTTTTCAGTATTCACTACCAAGATCATTTAAGCTATAAACCAGAATTTAACATAAATTTCATATTATCGGATTACGTTTGAACATAAAAAATGTATTATTTCGTATCGAACACGTCTATACCGATGAGAACCCAGCCGAGATCCATTTTCAATTTTCTC
The DNA here is from genome assembly GCA_038496175.1 of Ampulex compressa. Lineage (NCBI taxonomy): Eukaryota > Metazoa > Arthropoda > Insecta > Hymenoptera > Ampulicidae > Ampulex > Ampulex compressa. Next base: position 10,728 of record JBCFXI010002569.1, on the reverse strand, counting down.
TGATCCTCGTATATAATTCCTTAATACCAATTAAACCCGGCCGGGCAATTATTTCCGGATCCGTAGGACGTACGGAACTCGGCAGCGCATCGATGGTAAACTAGTTTTCCTTGCGCCGTCGAACTCGTCCGGAAGAAAATCGATCGTGAATTATCTCGCGCCGCGATCGCGCCAGAAAGAAGAACTTCCATCGGCCGTGGAATATTTCCAAGGAAAACCATTCGCGGGTAACGGGGCTGTTTGGCTTAGCTTTGCTGGTAAAACGAACAAACAATGGCCAGCGTAATAATCGCGCTCAGGACTTCCATTGGCTATGATGTCTTAACCCTTCAACCGGGTAAAGTGTAGGCTTATACCCGGTGGTCCACGTAAAGCGTTGCGAGACATTTTCTTGGAAATCACAGAAATTATCGAGTTTATTTAAGTACGGAGTCTGTTCGTTGCGAATGATTGTAACGAATTTTGTTAAAGAAACCGCTGAAGGCAGGACAAGGCGCCTGCATTTTTTATACTTAAAGAAATCTCATGCTAGTAAACAGCGTTTACCTGAAACATATTTTTATTTCACGTAGAAAGGATTATGAGGAAAATTAATATTCCCTAATAGAAATGTGATTTCATTTAATGTTTTACAGTTAAAAAGAAATATAAGTGTAAAAAAAGTGGGCAAAGTGATTTTGTTTTGTGGTATATCCAACTGTTAGACTCGGTGCAATTTTTTTTTTATGGGTTTGTAATACATTTAATAATAGCATTCCCACCCCACCATACCTTTTCTTTTAAACATTTCCCATTTGTTTTTACTTTTCGCGTACCCTAAATGTCTTATGGGAAATTTAGTTTTCGCTATAATTCTTCAACTATGCATAATTAAAATCAAAATTTACCAAATAAACATTATTCAATTATACAGGGTCAATCCATATAAAATAAAATTAGCATCTGAATAAAAATGGACACATCTTTTTCTCTCCTTAAGTATTAGTTGACTCAAAAAAGTTTGTTGAATTAAAAACGATTGTCGCCTTTGTCCCCTTTAATAAAAATATATAATGTAGATATCTACAATAGTTTCCGAAAAAATAACTTGTAACAGTTTATTCTGTCCACCCGGTATACACTGTAAAAAATTCCCCGCCGTTTGCGTACGGCAAATGTTAGAATTATGTCGAAGGCGGAATAGCACCTACGGATAAATGAAATGAGACTGGCACACTATTCTTTTTTAAGTATCCGCATACGTGGTGGGTTTGTACAAATATCATAACACTATCAAAAGAAATTCTGTCAGTCATGTCAGTCGATCCACATTATTTGTTTAATAAATCATAAGTGTTCACTAAACTTATTTTTATCGAGTGTTAGAGTGCGTGGCTGTACGATTCACTAAGTCCTGTTGATAAACCGTTGACAAACTGATCAGTGTGTCGTTAGAGTGCGGACGTGGTTTAAATCTTAACGGGCTACGATCTGGGACTCGGTACTATGTACACTCGGAATCATTAATTTGTTCCACGATCCCTGAAGCGGAGCAAGGAGAAGTTAGAATACGATTTTGGAGATGCCGATCATTGGCTTTTCCGAAAGCATATAGTGCTCAAAGACATGTCAAAGACGTATACAGATTCTGAAATTTTGGCGCCTGTATTTTGGTCATTACATACATACTGATCGAGCAGCGTGATGGTTGACTGTACACACTGAATCATTAATTTGTTTTTTAACCCCTGAAGGGGCGCAAGGAGAAGCTAGAATATGAATGAGGAGGTGCCAAGTGGCAAGGAATGGCTGGTCCTGATTTATCGACTCTGCGATCGACGTGCACGCGATTTACAAACTTTGCAGAAATTTATAATCATAATTGGTATAATGCATATTGATATATTTAGTTGCATTGTTCATAGAAACCGGTGAATACAATATTACGGAACCTAATATAAGTTATTGTCATTATATGGAGAGAAAAAAGGAGAGTTGCTAGCTTTAAAAATTGGAAAAATGTCCTTCGAGAAGAAAGTTTTGCATCTGAGTTGTTTCGTCCGTCTTTCCGTTGCAGTTTTGCGTTTGAACATCAGTTGCTTCGATAATTGTTCAAGCGCAAAATAGTTTTTGTCCGTGCAAGGTTTTTGTCCCAAAATATATAACATTGTATTGCAAATGTGTGATGAGACTCACTGAGACAGTGTTTCGCAATACCTGATGGTCGTATTGCTTATTAAACCATATTGCCATACCGAGTTATGCGCAGCGCGCGCGATTCTCCAATTAATTAATGTCACAAAGTTCTTGTACGAAATAATTCAGATGCAAAAGTTTCTTGTTGAAGAACATTTTTTTTATTTTTAAAACTAACAAGCCTCCCTTTCCATCTCATTATACTGACAATAACCTATATTAGGTTCCGTAATATCATATTTGTCTGTTTCTATGAACACCGCAACTAAATATATCGATATGTTTTACACCAACTGTTATCATAAGTTTCTGCGCAGTTCGTAAATCGCGCGCATATCGATCGTAAAGTAGATAAATCAGGACTAGCCGGTTCCTGCCGTTTGGGACCTCCTCGGTCGTATTCCAGCTTCTCCTTGCTTCCCTTCAGGGGTTCTGGAACAAGTTTCAACAAGTTCTGGAACAATGATTCCGAGTCTATAGTTGACGTCAGCTAAGAAAACGGTGAGAAGAATGTAGATCTAATTGGTTGGACGAAAAGGCGAACCTCTTCTCACATGTACTTTCGACCCAAACAGATTTGCTGGGCGGTCACGCACACTAATTGGATCGCGCAAGAAACTGGACATGAGGTGTCGAGATCAGGTGAGATAGTCTGAAGTAAGCGACGAGTCGCAAAATATTGGTATTAAACATAGATTGAATCGTAGTACAGTGAAACTGCTTAAAAATTCCTTAGCATGGACACAATTTTTGACGTTTACGAGGTAAAGGACATGGTTCTCCAGGCCTTTCTATTTTGTCGAACAAAAGGGCCAGCGTATAAAGAGAAACCTGGACAAAAGGGGCAGATCAAATTCGAGGTAGGCAAGTCTGGCATTAAAACTGGTCTAAAAAGTATCGTCACCAAATTTTTTAACTTTATTTTTTTTAACGTGCCATTTTTTGATCATATTGATGAGATTTTACCGATCAAAATAAGGGCCAAGTAAGCTAGTAGAGATATCAAAAACATTCGTAAGCCTAGTTTTAACCCCTTACCCTCCGATATAAGTTCCAACAGCGTGAGCCAGAAACGAAAACAAGATCGTCCAGACTTCTAACCATTCCATAGTTTCACAAATCGGTGCTAAGTTGTACCAATCGCACACTACTTACGGAATGTAATACGTCTGCAAGGTACAACTGGTTTAACTTGATTATTTGATAAATAGTTATAAACAAATTGTTACTGCCTCGAGCATTAACGGTGAGGTATACCTGAGCGAGTAGTCGTCAGATATTTTATTACTCTATAGAAAACTCAACCAAAGGGTGACCATTCAAGGACCTGGTCAAAATAACCATAAAACATCTGATGAACAAATGCTTTGTCAGGTAAAGATTAATTAACGAGTTAAACGAAATTAAGTTAAACGAAAAACTCTTAACGGGACCGTCAGCCCTACCCATGCAGGACCAGCCCACCAAACTGGCATCTTCAATGCCAGTTAAATAGACAACGTTCGTCCAACGAACAGGAACTTTTATTCAAGCGATACGCGAGTACAGATCGATAGGCGATCCTTCAACTAGAAGTAGCCAAGAATCATATCCGTATGATTGAATGATTGAAAAGTTCCGACTTTTAGTCGAATATGACGTGAGTACACACCGATAGGCGATCCCTCAATCTAGAGCTAACCACTAATCATATCAATCGTAGAAGTCCGTTACATTAAGCCACTCATTTATAATCAACCTTGTTATTCATCGTGTAAATATATACATCGTTGTTATATCGCGAGTGCTCAATTCTTGAACCTTGCCTCCGGATCCTGTGATACCACCCAACTATTCATCGTCCGAAAATCTCGTACGACGAGGTGATTTGCCTTTGGGAACGCCACCTTATCTGGGAGCAGCAGTTGCTCACGGGAAAGATCACCCAAAAATTGCTATCCAGCGACACTCGCCTAACCAACGATACACATAGCACGGCCTTCTTGCCGGGTTAAGGGTTGATCGCGGATGCGAGAGAGAGAGGAATAGACACGCCTATTTTTCTCTCACCGTCAACGCACACGAGGGAACATTGGTTCATCGAGCAGCCAGATCCAGCTTGCACGATGTCACACATATCATCACTGAACAAAAAAGGTGTCGTACCTATTACGAAAACATAATGATGTTTACATTTGTCCCGATCGACATATCACATCACGGGCCAGACCTGACCACGAGTCTCACACGTGGTTGTAGAGCAAAGGGTTAATATGAATGTATTTGTTCGCAAGCGTGTCCATTAGTGAGTGTATTAGCGTATGGAGTAAGCCTATTGCATAAAAAAAATCGATTGAAATGCATTTTTGTAGCCAAAACGTTTCACGAGACTAATCGATTAAATTCCGATATTCACACACCGCGTGTTACCAATTTATTCACTACTCGAATAACATACTGCGGGAGACCCGTGTTCAAATCCCGTCCGTCACCTCTGGCTTTTCCATGTGATATGTACACTGCAGCTCTGGTGATTCGGAACCCACCCTACAGTAGGGCCTAGGCCAAATGACCTCAGCAGTCGGTGCCAAAAATGAATTTCAAAAAAAAAAGCTGAATTTACAAATAATCTGAATCCGTTTTTATGTCCTTTCCCAGATTGTAATATTAGTTGCACATAGAACCAATATACAAGGATAGAATTTTCAGCGCGGTGTTCCACATAAAATCCAATCCATTTACCATTACTGGTGGTTCGGAACCCACCTTAAACAGTAGGTCCTAGGCCAAATGACCTTAGCAGTCGGTGCCGAAAAATAAATAAAAAAAAAAAAAAATTTACTATTAGTTTCCAAACGGGCACCACTCTACTTAATAAAGCTTTTAATCCTATTCTAAACTTAATACAGGTACAGAATATTAAATATATAAATCGTAAGAAATAGTTTGAATTTAGGTGCCAAAAACTTCTACATCTCAAATACTCATCATAGAGACATCTTTGATTTGCTTGGCTTACTTTAACACCAATCCGTCTTCAGCTAACAGTTAGTTCCAAACAGCACAGACACAACGACTGTAAGTCAATTTCAAAATTCCTTCTTTTCCACTGGTGTATGCTTAACAAAAAATAAATAATCCCACCGCCTTTTTCTAGACAGTCGAAAACTCTCAAGACCACTCCGTTTTCTTAAGATTATCAAAATGCGATATAGAAACAGACAATAGAAATACACACAATATACTCATGTATGTAGCAGCAAATCAATTTAATTTCTGTCATCGGTTTTCATTGACATACTGGTTCAATTTTACAAATTTTTGTAAGTCTGTCCGTCCGAACGACTGTGAATTATTTTATATTTGACTTTAATTAATTTCAAGTAGGTTTTTTCTACGTATTTTTCATGATTATACATAATCATCTTATTGAATGATTAAATTTAAATCTTTGTCATTGTAGCTTGATATGAACTCCACAAGGGAGTCAAAACTTCGCTTTTATCAATAAAAGTATTGACTTTTTCCTGAAATGAATAAACCTCATTCACTGACCTTCAAAACTACAGTTAAGTTTAAGAAAAATATTATTGCCTTTGCTGCGACTAATAATATTATTTACTTGTGTATATAGCTATATATTACAAATAAGTTTCGAAAATCAGACTGCAAGCAAAGTAACCTAGATTTCGAAATATGTGTATTATTCTAAAAGTTAAAGACTCAACACATATACAATTGCCCATATCTCCAATAGAAACATATCCCTTACGATCAGTACAAAACTATTTGAACATCCAAATATTTTCTCGATTATCGATCACATATTTACACGTGCCCTGACTAAGCCACCTTGCGCGTTAATCACATATATAAACTAACATTTAGCGTTACGTATTATACAAGCACTTGCATCTTGTCTATGAAACACCACACTTACGTTGTATATCGAGCATGATTATCCATAAACACACGCTCTCTAGAATCCGACAGTGTCGCGAGAGTCGAGAAAAATCTATGCATAGAAGCGATAAATCTCCTTCTGGTTCGGAGATAAATAAGATTCGATCCGATCGGCACGAGGTTACTTCATCGCACGGAACGGAGAACGAAGTACTTTGTCAGAATAGGAAATCGTGAGTAGGCACCGCCGCCGTAGCCAGACGAAAATATTATCTTCGCACAGTAAATCCCGGCGTAGGCACGCGGGGACGACGTAATCCTGCGCGTAGCAATAGAATATTCCCCTACAGCCGACGATATCTCTCGGAAGTGCGTTCGGCCAAGAAACATATTACCGTGAGCTGCCTTACCGGCCTTCTCTTTTCTCATCCGCGGAATTGCGGGTCGCCCGGCAAGATAAGACTAAGGATATCAAAGGACCGCGCTATCGGCATCTGATGGAAGCGTATTCCGCCATTAATCCCTTGGGTACATTAGACGAGGTAAACTCCTCGTGGTGTTTGTGTGCCATAATGCACAGTAACGAATTTATCTCATTATTCGAATTTAGGCTATTATAGCGTTTCGTAGTCTGGAACTTGCGTCTTTGAATTTGATTGGTTTTCAACACCTTTCGTGTCACGTGTATCATTTATGGTACATGTTAGGTTTGATTCTCAGGCTGTAAACGGTACACGCGGACATATTTATTAAATGTGCTGAAAACATACATATTGTGAGAAATCTAATTCTGCTAAATATGTTTGGGCAAAAAGAATGAGGCTTTATAAAAAATGTAGTATAGAATAAAGTACATGGATTTATTTAATTGTTATATATACGATAATTAATAATTAGGTATAATAGTTAAAACATGTTTTCTAACAGAAAGAAATGGAAAACGGAAAATGATGTCGGCGTACATTTACCTACTTCTTCTTTTGTTAAATATTTTATTTCTCTCATTTTTTATTTAATAAATTCGAATACACTAGGTTCTTGTTGCTAATCAAAAAGTTTTGACTGACTGACTTCTACATCGAACTGATTGCACGTGTACCAAAAATGGTACACGATGCGATAACTACTCTAAACAAGCCAATCACTTATGGATTGATGAAGTACTGAAATATCGTGTGATAATATATCAGTCTTTAGTGAATACGTTAAATGGCCTCCACGACAAGTTGGACAAAAAGGCTTAGCATGGTATGTGTTAATCTACACGAGGAACTGTAAGAGCAGCGCTGCTATTGGTGGACAGCACCTCGCGTATAATGCATTAGAAGGAGAATATTCTAAAAAGCACTACAGCTGTGATATTCTCGTTTAAGAGTGCTTCTGCAAAAGTCATAAAATATTGGATAAAAGTTATTTTAGGATCAGATTAAACTGAACAGATAATAAATAACTTTCTACGGGATATATTTTTACTCCAGCGTTTTGACTGCACCCATGTTCTATGTTTGGTGACAGAAAGAAAAAATGTACTAAATCCAAGTTTAGTAAATTCAAACGCAAAAGGAAGTATTCTAATTTAATCCTGTGCCCGAGGGATTAATCCTCCTGCAATGGCACTTCAGAGTCTTGTGCTGGAATTGTTTTTGTCACACATGAATATTCTACTAATACAGATTCATAGTTGCTTATGATTTTCCCGATTATTATATCAAAGTAGCGACAGTTACATAAGTTTGAGATACTCGTTCATATACAATGTACTTGTGATTTCTCAGTTTTTGATTATGTGCTGTTTTCTTTGTACATACACGAATAAATAAGACCGAGATTGAGAAAAAAGAGGTAAACTGATACATACTGGATCCATTTGATCATATATATGTATCTCATAATCGACGTCCTGCTTGAAATAATGGACATTTTTTAAAACGAATAAGCAGTTATTTTCTATGAGATTTATGATGATGATCTATAATTCATATTTTATGTTCTTTATATTTCAATGCTAGCTATACTCGGCTACGCGTTGCTGTGGCTTAATGTGGCTAAATAGAAACGAAAGAAAAAAAAAGCGCGCGTTTCTAATATGTTCATTATTACAAAATTTTCACGATACTTGTGGGTATATAGTATTTTTTCTTGTTCCATTGTCTGTGTAGAATAGAGATTGTCTGGTTCGCCAACTCTAGAACGCGCGCAAATCATTTTCTAGGTGTACTGCTAAATAAAGAACAGCTGGACTTGGTTCGCCATAAGGTTTCATTGCTACTTGTGTATCTTACAACCTGACACAGTGCGATTTTATCGAAATGTGCAATCCTATCACTTCTTTCTGGTTGCACGCCAAAAACTGCCATATCGCTGCCTTTATTCACGTATTCACAAATGCATTTGATCGATGTAACGGAGTTACAGTATTCCACATTTATGTGCGCTTTGCATGCTTTTTACAGCAAAAGCGAATACGGAACAATCCAGCAGTTATCTGCTTCGATGTCACTATTTCGCTTTTGTATAGTTGTCAATTTACCGCCATTTTCTGCTGATTTTTCGCATAAAGAATATTCAGCGTCTCCAGTAAGGGTGTTGGATACTAATGCTCGACGATATCGCTGAGAGAATTTTCCGTCTATCATATATAGTGAATTTCGATTCAGTGTACCGCAAGATTCATATATCATATTTTTCGTTACAACTTCATGGAAATCCTTATCGACACTGACGTCGAATATTTCAGCGCATATTACTTCGTCGATTTCGTGTGAAGTGATTTTATTACAGAGTCAGATTAATACATGTACGTGGGGCAATCCTCTCTTTTGCTATTCCACTGAGTATATCTTGCAGCGCACAGACCCAAGCACTTCATATTTTGCCACGAAATCCATCAGTGATTTCAGCTTCTTTCTGAAAACCACTTGCGATTGCCCAGGAAGTAAGACCCCAATTTGGATTGCATGTGAATATAATGAATAGCCTTGGAAACCCGTAGTGATGAACATAAGCAATTGCGTTGTGAGCGTACTCACGTAAAGTAAGGTTGCTTAAGTTGTACATTTTGAATAAAATACGACGACAAAGGAGCATACAACGCTAACCAAATATACACCTAAGTCAACGAAATTGTTTTACGTATTATTGTCTGCCTTAAACCAGCCTCGTTATAAATCCTTTTATCGAGTAATTTCTATTTATTTGATAAATCCTAAATTTTATACCGTTTTTTTCCTAAGGGATTAAGCAACCTTCATAAGACATAAGACTTGAGCAACCTTACCTCATACGACATGAATTGCCTGTATATGAAAATGGCAAAGTCATTACTCTATCAACGTTAGTTGTATTATCGCCATTTACAACTGCATTTCGCAAATAAATGTATCCTTCAGAGCGAAGCTCAGTCCTATTCAAAGAGATGAATATCAAACGTTCTGTTTCGATTTTTGCATACATATCCACGATGTACTGGTGAAACCATCGACGGCATTTCAAAATGTTATTGCCGTCATTGTCTCGAATCGTTAATCGGTATGAATAATAGTTAATTGCGTTTGATATCTTATTTGTTTCTTCGCCACTGACTGTAATTATCATCTTAATGTTGAAGTGATATCCATGGATACCATCCCAAAAAAATAATTGGATATTGCAAGGCATCGTAATATCGGTGAGTCTCTCCAACTTTTCTCGATTGGTCATTTCTCCGATGAAGAACAATATCTTTATATTGGAACTGATCTCCAACTATAACAATTGTAACTTCGTCTATAGTTGGGGCATTGAATCTTCGCACATGTTCTCCAGCAGGCGTTTTGTCAGCATGAAGAACAATCTTGTATGTATCAGATGGCATCGTGTCAATTGCTGTTCTGTGCAAGTCCGCCAAATTATTATTTTCGTGAAGAAGCTCTTTCATTTGGGACACGACGAACTTTTTTATGCCAGTAGAAATTCTGCAGCGTGCATTTGGTTCCTCATTGCTATCACCGATCAAACACCTTTATAGGAATTTATATTGAGCCAGCTTTATGATAAATTTGTCCTTTCATTTTGAAAGTTGGCAAGAATTCAACTTGTAACCGTCCAGGTTACATTGGGTCTTCGAGAGCAGTGACAGGTTACTGGAGTCCGCCGAGCCGTGACACGTGAAATTTTGCGCGCGTGACGAGCGCCGCGAAGAGGACGGGCTCGTCACTCGAGAAACAACCGTTGGAGCGTACAGAACTGTGATATATAATCGTAGTAAATTAGCGAACAAGCGAGCGTATAAAAATCTTCCGTACCCAGGGAAGAGTCGTGTGTCCTCTATGATCTATAGAAGCTGGTCTTCGTCGGGACTTGAGTGCGTGAGTGCTAACTTTCAGTAAGCACTGTTCATAACCTGGTCTCCAATCATGCGACATAGGGCTGCCTCGAGTCACCTTTCCGTAATTCGTTTGTGGTTGTAGATTATAGTGTTGTATTTAAAATGTAAGTCGTTTCAAGTATCGTTCATTGTTAGCTCATTTCTCGTAGTGTATATCTCCTGTGATACGTATCGACCAATTTCAAATTTCTTGAAGATTTCTACCTACTCACTCAAGCCTATATTGAATATATTTAATAAGTACAAGGGTACATCAATTCATAACACCTGCATGAATTCGTTAAGCTATATATATATATATATAT
>JBCFXI010002568.1:0-20531 GCA_038496175.1 Ampulex compressa | reverse complement strand
TTTATGTCGCGGACTATCCGCGACTGTCGAAGTTAAGTCGCGGTTTCGCGTCTTCCCGATTTATTTACCGAGATTTTAAGATAAAGATAATTACGGTTTCGGGTCAAGCGTGCCTACGCGACACTTCCCTGGGATGAGGCAAATTTTCTAATCTTGGGCGAATTTTGGATGTTAAGAAGGATGTCAACAAAATCTTCTTTCGGAATAAAGACTTATTCATTTTTCTAACTCGAGATGAAAGGCTTCAATTCGAGTTCCTATCCACTGCGAAGTTTACGTTTGAATTTACTTCTCATCAAACTGACTCTTGGTCTTCTCGGTTAGACCGATACGCAGTCGAGTGCGCCTCAGTCTTTTCGAAGATGACTTTGAGCCAGGACAGATCGGTTTGGTTCCAGATACTTGTATACTCTCCGATACGCAGTCGAGTGCGCCTCAGGCAGTCCACAGATATCGTAATGTCCACTACTTGATGGAGAAAAACTCGACTAAGAATACTTACACAATATGATTGAATCTTACTCGTTAAAACTTAAACGCAGGAAGATCGAGACTGTCGCGAACCGTGGTGTAAACTCGTATATTGATAATCTGACTGTGTGCCGCAGTCAAAAGTACTCTGTTATGTAGGGATAGGGTTTTGCCCCTTCCTAATGGAAGAATGACGATGGCATCTTAGATTTCGGTTTTGTCTTGGGCTTCTCAGAATTCGTGATGTTGTCAAAGAGTTAATGTTTTTGCGGATCTTCTCCCCGTTTCCTGCTATGATTGGGGTACTGTTTCGCGGCTTTGACTCGCAGCCGCCCGGTGTCGATAACTTAGATCGTTTGGTCTCTCTATCTCCCCTTTCATAAACGTAGGGACGGTGCACGTAACGCCTCCCTTTTCATAGGCGTAGGGACGGCGCACGTAACAATAATAACGAATTACATCTAAGATATTTCTATCCGAACAAATGCACAATTTACTAGCCAGTTTTTTATAACTACCACGATTGGTGCAACGATTGCTACCCTTATCGTGTCGTCTCGTCCCTCGTTTCTAAAGCCCATTGCAACAGAGGTAAATACTACTCGCGAATAACGACGAATTGACCTACGGCCAACGTTGGTCTCTAATCGGTCTTCCATTTGATTTGCTATTGAAGCTGATGCAAATATTCTTCAGACCAGTGAGTCCAAAAGTGTTAGCGTATTTGTTCGACGCGTTACTACCGGAATAGGCGATTCTCTTTCAGGTTTAATAATGTAGGCTCCAATAATGTCGACAGAGCGTCGCTGATCAAAAAATAAACTGACGTGAGAGCTGCTAGATTATTCGAATTGGAAAACGTCGGACAGATTCGGCGAAAATTGAGTACCCCTTCAATTTCCACTAACAGGGCAGACATCTTCTCATAAATCAGAACAGTTTTTCCAACCACCCGTTTTAAATATCGTTTGACCGAATTTACGCCCGCCTCCCACAGAACTCCGGAATGTGGTGCTCGAGGCGGATTAAAACGTCACGTGAGGCTCTCGATATCTAAAAAATTAAGAATAATGTTATAGGTTTTCTCCCTTGCGGAGACTTTTCGCAGTTATTTCAGTTCTCCCTCCGCGCCAACAACGTTCGTTTCGTTATCGGAGAATATGTGAACGAGTTTCCCTTTTTGCGAAGCGAATCTTTCGATGGCCGCGATGAAGGCCTCGGCCGTTACATCGCTGATAATTTCCGAATGCATCGCTTTAGTGGCGAGGTAGGCAAAGACGACTAAATAAATATTCATTATGCTGGCCTTGCAACGTCTCGACTCTCGGACAACGAATGGTTCGGCATAGTCCACTCCGGCGCTGGAAAAAGGTCTCGACACACTCGGTTCTTTGGCAAGCCTTTCATGATCTGCTGCTAACCAGCGTATGCGACTCGAAAATATTTTATCACTCATAAAATCCTGACTTCATCATGCTCGAGAATTTCCAACAATACATTCATTACGTGTATTTTTTACCGAGCATCCTATTCACGCGCGTATGATTTTAATTCTGCATCTGATCTTTTTAGAGTAGTTATCATGCGGGAACAATAATTTATATATATATTATATAATAATTACAATAATTTATAATACGCACCGTACGGTTCTTCGCTAGCGTCGCAGGAACTGTGTAACTCCAAGCGTGCGACCTGCTCGCCAACTACCACTGCTCTAGGGATGCGTACTGTGTTCGATTTGTTTAATTTGTCTCAGTCTCGAGCGAAAGGGTCTCATCCTACTTGAGTTTTAAAAGCCACAGCCTTTGCAATAGAATTTTTGCGATCATGATCACTGATCCTATTAGTCCTAACGAATCGATAATGCGGGCAACACAAGACAATATAAAACGTTTAATTGCGCAACACACAATTTCTACTTTCTACGTCGATGTCTCCCATTGAATACCTAAAGTTCGCCCGATATTTTAGTTATCTAGGTCCGCCACAATTGGGGTGCCATCCTATGGGATGTTACTGAGAGGATCTTTGTAATTTGACGCCCACTTCTTTAATGGGAAATCATCTCTTGACAGAAAAGCCTTTGTTACATCTCTTATTTAGCGCGCGTCATCTAAGATTTTGGTTCCTGTAAGGAAATCGTCCATTTAACAGTTCGTATTTCGAAATTCGACATTACCCATTGTTATTTACTTGGATATAAGAAAATTTACGGTTTTTTAAGTCAAGCGTATCTGTGCGACACTCCCCTGGGATGAGGCAAATCAATTAATGTCTTTGAACGAATTTCTCGAGGGATTGTATGAATTCTTTGATGAATTCACTGTAACAGTGAGGTTGCTGAATGAATCGTTCAGGAGAGGGTGTAGGAAATTGAGGAGACGTGTCTATACCGAAACTTTCTTTTGCAACAAAGGTTGTTATTAAAGACTCGAACTCGAGGTAAAATCTGTTATATTGAGATTCTGTCCACTGCGAGATTTACGAATGAATTGAGTTCTCATCAAACTGGTCTTTGGTCTTTTCGGTTCCACCAATACATAGACGAGATTAGTTTGGATCAGGATGAATCGGATAACTCGTCGGTCTCTCCAATACGCAGGCGAATGCGTTTTCAGTCCTCCCCTCGTCGTAAAAGGCGACACCTTATATATTACAGGATCCCCCTTCAGATGACCCGTTCTTAATGAGGATTCCTTGATGCGACATTATCTGCACGTGTTCCATCATGAGGCGATACCCGTTCTCCGAATATTGGAGTCAATGATTGCGGGCATCGCTGATGCGACAAATTCCCACACGTCCCTGTTGTTGGAACATCTCTCGATTTTCCTTAGAGAGAAACGATGCTCGTCACAGGAGTCAGTAATATAAAATATAACTTACGTTATCTCGATTGATTACGTTACTTACGTTATCTCGACTTGTAGAAATAGCAAGATTTCAAGTAAGTTTGATGCAAAGTTTGGCCAATTATTTTAAGATAAATTTCAATTAAACATTTTTGATTAATACATTTTGTGTTTTGTTTGCAATATATTTTATATACCATCTTTATAGTGAGTTTATAATATAATTTATATAATTTTTGGATTAGATATATAATATTTTTATTGGTTCGCTTAGTTTCCTAAATGGTACCAAGATTGAAATTCTTAAATCACGTTGAAATTTTATTTAAATCTTAATTCGCTAGCTTGAAAATATTTATAACTTATAATAAAAAAAACAAAGGAACTATATACTTTCAAAATAAAATTGATTACCAAATAACGTAGACACGATATTGGAAAGACAGCAGCAAGATTTAGGACTAAGGTATCCTAAATCGTACTTTTACAATGTTTACTAAAATTACTCAAATCAATTTTCAACTCAATTTATTTAGAGGGTTTCGGCAAAGATAAAAGTATAAATGCGAACAACGATTTTAGTGAAAAAGTGTGTCGTTTAATAGATACATCAAAAATCCCTTAAGTAGTACGATTTTGCCAACTTTGCCCTATGTAATATACATGTAGTAATAAACCCAGGCCTTCTCAAGTCTGAAAAGGCTTCAAAGGGAGCAAGTCTCCTGCACGTGTGATTCATTCCTGAATGGAAGCCTATTTTCTTCGAATAGGCACACAAACTCATTATCTCCATTTTATTAATCGCTGCTGTGTATTGATATCAAGAAATGATCAATTATTGAACAATAATTGGATCTACTGTCACGAACTATCCGCGACTGTCGAATTTATGTCGCGGTTTCGCGTCTTCCCGATTTATTTACCGGTATTTTAAGATAAAGAAAATTACGGTTTTGGGTCAAGCGTGTCTACGCGACATTCTCCTGGGATGAGGCAAATTAATTAACACGTTGGACGAATTTTGGGGGTTGAAGAAGGATATCAACGAAATCTTCTTCCGCAATAAAGGCTTTTATTATTTTCTCTAGTTTATTATAAAAAGTTCTTAATCTTTGTGTTCCGGCCACCGTGTATTTTACATTTAAATTGTTTACTCAGAAATGCAGATTCTCCAGGGCTTTCGATACGCAAGTGAATGCGCCTCAGAAAACTCAAAAATACCTTAGGATTCTGTGTCCCTAGAGACTCGTTGGATAGAATTGCAAGTTAAAATGAATTTAACAAATATATAGATCTTACTGAATTTAAGGATCGGAGAGAGAGATCGAGAAACTTTTCAAAAATCGTCACCGAAGTCTACTGGTTCCCGAACTTAGTCTATGTCTGATAGTAAGTGCTCGCGCTTCGAAAAATGCTCCCTTATATAACCGGGATTACCTTTCCTAGGCTACCCCTTCTCTAGTCAGGAAAATTGTTAATCGCGAATATTTTTTTAGTTACTATTCGAGGGTTTGACCCACCACTTCGAGGGCGCTTGGTAGCCACCCGCTATCTACCCGCAAGGATGTTTATGACTTAGACTACCGGTGGCCCACAGCTGTGGTTTGTTGGCTAAGCATTTGCTTCTTGATCCCTTTTTAAAATGTTTATGGTTAGGTTATTAGTTGAATATTTTGAGCCCCTTGAACGTCCTCACGCGGTCTTTAGTTGTTTCTCTTCTTTTTCTCTCGATCCCCTTCCTCCTTCCTCAGGGTAGTAATGGCATTCCTTACATCCGCACGAATTGAAAGAAATACACCTAGCACAACGAATCAATATTTGTGATACGCATTTCAAACGCAATGCAATCGATACTTTTTTGAAACGAATTATCACTGGCGATGAAAAATGGATCGTCTACAATAACGTTAACTGAAAAAGATCATGATCCAAGCTGATGAATCAGCACAAATCATATCGAAAGCTGAATTGCATCAGAAAAAGATCATGTCAATTTGGTGGGATTACAAAGATGTTGCATATTTTGAGCAACTTTCAAGCAACCGAACGATCAATTCAGATGTTTATCGCCAACAACTTATGAAATTGGGGAAAGCAATCAAAGAGAAAAGGCCAGAATTGGCAAATTGCAAAGGAATCGTATTCCACCACGACAATGCGAGACCTCATACATCTTTTGCAACACGTACGAAATTATTGGAGCTTGGTTGGGAAGTGATGTTGCATCCCCCATATAGCCCTGACCTTACACCATCGGATTATCATTTATTTCGAAGTTTACAATATTTTTTAAATGGTAAAAATTTCAGCAATATCGATGACCTCAAATCGCATTTGGTTGAGTTTTTTTTGCTGATAAGGACCAGAAGTTCTATGAGCGCAGGATTATAAAATTACCAGAAAGATGGCATAAGTTCAAGGAACTGAATGAAAGATATTTGACTGATTAAAGTTAATTTTTTGTGTAGAAAAAATTGAGTTTTATTTCACACTAAAAAACCGAAATTACTTTCTTGCCAACCCGATAGCACTGATGTCATATCAATATCGGTATTACATTAAACTACCTCGTATTACGAATTATAACGTTTACCAGATATAACTACCTGATATTACACACTATATTGAACACATAGCAAACGGTATCAAAGCGGAAACAGTAAGAGTCGCTGACTCGAATCTCTGCTATTATATAGATCACAACTTTTATACGCCTTTATGTTATTATCAATACTTATGTTCAAATACATTCTTTATTTATGTGTATTCTAATAACTTAATTTTTTAATATAGTATATTTCCGTAGGCTTCCATTGGTCCAAGGCGGCACGATATCATTTCTGGTACCCACATTAGCGATACTGAATTTACCCCAGTGGAAGTGTCCGCCGGTTGAGATCATGAACGAGATGTCCCATGAGAATCGGACAGAGCTGTGGCAAATTAGAATGAGAGAACTTTCAGGTGCCATAGCAGTGTCAGCTTTATTCCAGGTCATCATCGGGTTTTGTGGTAATTATTTTGTTCCTTTACATGTTAACCCTTCAGCGTCGAGCGATCTTCGGTGGCGCGTTGCGATGATAACAGTTATTCGTAACCACTTCTTGTTCTTTGGGACAACATTTCTAAACAAACATATAAGAACTCAACATAGCTTTAACCTCGGTTCGTTACCAATCTTTCAAACTCTGCAACTACTTAGATAATTGGTTTCCAACATGGGACGTACTCTTCATCAAAGTAAAATTTGCAAATTTAAAATAAAAAGCATAATTAAAGGTGCAAATAATTGAAATTGCTCACTTGATTGGTTAGACATCACGACTCATAGAAATTTACGAATAAAACTGACTGCATCGTTACCTCGAATAAAAAGTCTGAGAAAAATATTACGTTCAGAAATTGTCTTACTTTCAATATTATTTTCATGGTTTTATAACATAAAACAAAACTATTACATACATTACAGAAAATCGGATTAAGCATTGAAATTAGACACAGACTAAAAAAGATTAGAAAACACTAGTTTAAAGGGCCAGACATTAACATAGTAGTAGAGTTTTAGACATTTTCAAAAGAATGGAAAGCAGTTTGTGTGATGTGCATGGAATTATTATTATTAAACATATCTTATTAAACTTTACCTTTACTCATCTAATGTCTATATTAATATTAAATATATTAATATTTAATATGCAATAATATGTTACGTAGATTCATTAATACCTCATGCTCTATTTCTCTTTCTTTTACGTTGCTTTGCAATTCGTTGCGCATCACCGCTTTATCCCACTTGTCAATTCCAACGTACTTCGTCCGTTTTCTTCGTCATATCTTACGTACGCAACTTTGGTAAATATGTCGTTTATCCAAAAAGAAAAATGTGTGTGTGTTGAGTATCTATATATTTGTTCATAAGCACAATTTTCTAAAATATTATATTGTAGCTACAATAGGTGATACAACGATACAATGAAATATGTGGTACAATAGGGAAATGACGAATTTCCTTTAAGAGATACTTTATCCCAAAAAATCACAACATAGTAGGAGCGAACATTTGTTTGCTGCTTATGTTCAGATTCTCTGCAAACTTGCAAAGTTTACAAAAAATTGAAATTTTTGGTTTACCAATGTTTCTCTGTTAGTCGTATATGCGCGTGGCTTATATTGGAACAAGAAAAGAATATATATTTCATATACTGTGACAGGTATTGTTGGTTATCTATTGAGGTTTATCACTCCGCTGACAATAGTACCAACTGTCGCCTTGGTCGGCCTTTCGCTCTTTGAAAATGCAGCTGAAGCAGCATCTCAACATTGGGGGATCGCTATCGGGTAAGAGTAGTAAATTGATAATTATTGATAAATATGCTGAGAAATATTAGGTAGGACCATAATACCCTTCCGGTTTTAGGCTATTTATTCAAATCTTCATAAAATTAGTTATAACCATCGGATTTAGGTTAAATATGCGCCGTTTTGTTCGATAACTCGTTGCCAACGAGATTCCAATTACATTATACCCCGTTCGTAGAAGCCTACTTGCCTATCGGCAAAAAACTGGGACAGCCAATCTCCGCAGACCTCTCGGGAGGCCAACTTTTTATTACCAAGCGCATTCGCCATGGACAGGAACAGGTGGTAATCACTTGGTGCCAGGTCCGGACTGTATGTCCGTGTAAGGTGGATGCATCAGGACCTCCCATCCAAGCTCCCGGAGCTTCTGCCGCGTCGCACGCGATGTATGAGGCCTTGCGTTGTCCTGATGGAACAAGATTTTGCTTCTGTTGATCAATGCAGGCCGCTTTTTAGCCAATGCTTGTTTCAAGCGATCCAGTTGTTGACAGTACAGTACCGACTTAAGCGTTTGGCCATACTCGAGGAGCTCATGGTGGATGATTCCCTGATAATCCCACCAAACACACACTAAAACCTTCCTGGCCGTTAATCCTGGCTTAGCCAGCGTTTGGGCTGCTTCGCCAAGCTTCGACCACGACTTTTTGCGCTTAACATTGTCCTACGTGCCCCTTTTCTCATCGCCAGTTACCATACGCTTCAGAAAAGGGTCGATTTTGTTCCGATTCAATAGCGATTCGCAGATGGAAATTCGGTCCATAATGTTTTTTCGCGATAACTCGTGTGGCACCCAAATATCCAACTTTTTTGTAAATCTAGCGTCCTTCAAATGTCTTTTGATCGTTATGGGTGGTACATTCAACTCTTCTGACATCGTTTTGACGGAGATATGGCGATCTTCCGCGATTTTTTCAAGAATTCCGTCGACATTTGTAGTGAGTGGTCTTCTTCCGTGGCAATGGTCGTCGGTGTCAAAATTTCTTGCTTTAAATCGTCTAAACCATTCTTCCACCGTACGAAGTGATACAGTTCCATCTCCCATAACATCATTGATCTCTTTGTGCGTTTGTGCGGCCTTTTTGCGTTGGACGAAAAAAAATTTTGAAATTCCACGCATATCTCGGTTGTTTGTTTCCATTTTTGAACGGCCATATTTCGAGAACTATTCAACCAAACTAAACAAACTGAGCGTCGTGTTTTGGCTAGTGACATAACCTTTCAAACGCGACATAATATTGCTCGATATGACATCGCATACATCTTCTACGGCTGTCGAAACGACATCTTTCAAAAAACCGGAAAGATATTATGGTCCTACCTATTATTAATGAATATTGAAAGAACGTGTGAAAAATATGACCAAAGATTTCGAGCAGGCATGGACCACTTTTCCTAGTTTGAGTTAAATTATTGTTCTATTTTCTAGTCAAGGACCGGCCGAAATTATTAAATAAAATAAATTAATATTAAATGAATTAACACAAATCGCTACTTCATATTTCATTAATTTATAATATATGCTTTGATGTATAGCTTTAGAAGTCTTTTGTGATATAATGAACATCATAATTTAGTACAAAGATTGGCCTTGTACTTCAATTATAAAATTATCAATATTAACGTTTGCGTTACCAGAGGATTATCACGTCGAATATTCTAGATTTTTAACTATACGGGTATATAGATCAAAGCTGCGTCAAAAGAAATAGAGTAAATTCTCCATAAAAGTCGCATAACATGAATACGATTTGCAACATTTACGAGGCAAGGGCACGGTTTTCGAAGTCTTTATATTCTCTAGTCTGCTGAACAAAGGGGACAGCGCACAAAGTAGGCCCCGAATAAGAGATACACTGCAAATGTAAGATGGGCAAGTGAGACATTTAAAAACCAAGCTAAAAAGTATTGTCATAAAAGTTTTCATTTCCTTTTATTTGAAATTTTGTTTTGAACATGTTGATGAGATTATGTCGATCGAAACGAGATCAAACATGATATAATCATGATCATAATTTCTGCTGAATACATGAGCTGCGCTACGATAATAACGATAGAGGAGGCTTTGTCTAAACGGTATTTACAAATTAGAATACGCGGTTTAAGCTACATTTCCGAGGAGCATGACACGATTTGAGCGATGTTTACGAAGCGGCAGGCAGGATTCGAGCGACATTTGCGAGGAGGAAGATACGATTTCATTGATACCAACAAGGAAAGAATCACTATGTACTCGATTAATAAGGTAGAACCGTAAGTCTGCACTGCGGGATTACGGGTAGATGGAGTGTACGTTTGATACAGTGATAGGTAAGTAAATATGGTTGTAATTATAGCGTGCTTGGCTTCCTTTTTATCGACAAAATCTCACCTATATTGTAATAAACATTTTATCTCAAGAAAAAATTTGAATTCGAAAAGTTATCGTGTTAGTGATGATATCGGTGAACTGTTCTCAAAGGTGGCCCACCGCGTATGGCTTCGTGTGACATAACACACATTTGATTGAGCTCTATGTAGACAGCATAAGCGTAGTAGCAGCGCAGTGACATTTAGGAGGATGGTTGTGCGCAACTGTAATGGCCAGTTTACTGTAGAGGGCTAATTTGGCCCGTGGACCGTAGCAAAAGTAATAGAGGTCCGGAGGTTGCTCATATGTGATTTAAAAATATATGTAACAAATACTAGATATTATATTTTTATATTGTGCAAAAAGTTTTTATTGATATTAAAAAAGCATGTGAAAACATTTTTAAAGATGCTAATAACCATTAATGGACAGCAATAAATATTTAAGAACTATTGTTATATAAATGTGAAGGAATAAATTCATGAAATAATTGAGATATCGATTTGGGAAATTAACAGTCTAAAAAGTGTACAATTTAAAGTATTTTAAAAATATTAGAGAAATATTGTAATGTAGAATGAAAAAATAAATTTGAAAGATAATTGTGATACTTAATAATATGAATTATAGAGTAACTAAACCGTCTAATTGGTGTGCATTTCAGAACAATTTTAATGCTGACGACCTATTCTCAGATTTTGGTCGACGTCCCCGTGCCGATACCAGTTTATCGTAAAAACCAAGGCTTTCATCTGATTTGGTTCCACTTATTTAAACTATTCCCGGTAATATATTGTGCCTTTTCTTGGACGTAATACCCTTTTTTTCATTTCCCGTTATTGTCATTTAGAGCAATTTTTAATTTTTGTAATGCACAAACACATTATTCACGCGCACATGCGTGCACGCGCATACGCAAAATAACGCATTTACACAAGATTACTTAAATATTTTTTTCGGAAACTACAATGACATAGTCGATAAGACAGTGGACAAGATAAGTCAGATTCAGGAAGACTCGGACTTCACGCAGAAGACCCAAATTCGAATCTCACCCATCACTTCTAGTTTTTCCATGTAACATGTACGATACTGTCGCTAGTATACTATAGCTCTGGTGGTTTGGAATTCATCTTAACACGTTCACGCCGGCGCGTACCACCGGTGGCTTATGCTTGAATATTCCACCAGACGGTGAAAAAAAATAAACTGGAAAAAATTGCCATATGGTTGAAAATTTAAATAATGAAAATTTGTTATAAATATAATTAAACATAATATTAGAATCATAACTAACAAAAAATCGATGCTGAAAACATCAAAATTCAATATTAGAAACTTAACGAAACGTAATATTATAAACGTAACTAAACAAAATTGGATTCTAAAAACATAATAATTATATAATAAATATTATAAACCTAAGTTATTGTTTATGATTTCTATGCATTTTTTAAAAATATTTCAAACACAATGCTGGCTAGCCCTTCCAACGATTACAATACATCATTACTTTTTTTGTTTTTTCCGTGACATACCGTCTACGTTTGCTTTTAGATAAACATTTTCAACATTCTTTACATTTTTGCCTTGTTTTTCTTGCTGAGCCTGTGTACGAATAAGGAAAATGTGAACCTTTTTTTGACGGTATTTGTTTTCCAATTGCCATCTCTTCAGTACTTATGCCTAGCTACGCGATGTTAGATTTTTATTAGGGATTTTTTCATTTTTTTCTGCGCGGCGGATAAGTTATTGCTATAACAAGTAGCCGCCGCGGTTTAGAGACCTGGCATATCATGTTATTTATATGGAGTTAAACAACTTGCAAAATAAGCGCACAAACTTTCTTAGTTTTTTGGTGTATCGGGCTCGCTCATGCCGTTGCGTCCTACCAACTAAACTCATATCCATCATAGCAACGTATTTGATCTATCCTGGCACCGCCTTTGAGCATTATTTCGGGATGGCGCCGCATTTCTCAGTTCTCCAAGGGAACTTCTTCTACTGGCTCTTGGAAACAGGAGCATGAAGCAATTTAAGGGACACTCTATAGACGACGCATCTTCCTTTCCTCTTCTTTCGAAGGATTGCCTCAACATACGAGGCCACCGTAGTCCACTTCTGCTGGCCTGGGAGCATTTACTCGATAATGTTGTTCGAGATGTCTAAGATGTCCTGCTCCAAAACGAGTCGTTCGACGCTCCACCGATCACATTTAAAAAATGTATGGTAGGCGTCATCGGCATTCGAATCGCCATAGGGACAGCTGCTGTCTGCTACTTTTCTCATTTTGCAGAGATAAGAGCGGAAAAGTCTATGCCCTGTTAAAAATTGGTTCAGGTAGAAACCGACCTCTCCCGCCTTCGGGTTCAAGCAGTCATCGAGTTCTCATCTGTTCTGCCAGGTTTCGTTCTCTTGTTCCCATCTACTCTGCCAGGTTTCGATACTTTTTGACCAGGCGAGCTTTGATGCTTCCTTCTTTTCCAGAACGGGCTTCTACTGGTGGATGAACTATCTCTCCCGCGGAAGTCGTTCTGCACTAGTAGATCGATCGCGATTACACCCACGACCACTAGCACCGCAGGCTCAGAGACCGTGCGGTACTTGCTTATAAAAACAAGTTTCGCTGTCTTCCATAGTGTGGGAAAGACGCTTGCGCTGAGACAAGAGTTGTATATATTGAGTAAGGTGTTGGAGTGACTGTGCGTCCGCTTTCAAGACTTCTGCTGGAAGGTCATCCGGGATTGGAGCTGTCTTATTCCGCATAGAGGATGTGACCCTGAGAAGTTCCGTCTCAATAATAAATGGGACTTCAAGAGGAACGTGGTTGGGTCGATCATTTTCTTGGGCTAGGAGGGGAAGAGGGTTCTGACGATGTTGTTGAGTGGTACGGCATCTTGAGGGATGCCACGCGTACAAGCGTATAGGCCCCTAGTTTGCGGGTAACGATCTGGTATCCTAATCCCCACGGGTTCTGGTCAATATCTAGGCCCAACTCTTTCCAACACCATCGCTAGTTCGCCTTGATGGTTCACTTGAACGCTTTTTTGGCCGTTTGATACTCCGCGGCCAAAGAGTATTTCTTTGAGACCATTGCAGTTTCTTCTCTTTGAGCGCTGGGCAAATAGGCGTAGCTGCAAGCACTTCTTTCGAAGATCCGCGATCTCGTTCGTCTACCAGTATGCAAGGCGTCTCCGCTGTTTCGTGTTCTTCTCTGATAGCGCTGCCGCGCAAGTTTTCTGAATCAGCTGCGTGGTTGCTGCGGTCACCGCCTAGGCTTGCGCAGTTGGCGATAGAGTCATACGAAATTGAAGGGATCTCTGCCCGTCTTTTAGGGCTGAAAACAGCTTATCTCAATCCATTTTTGCGATGTTCCATTGGGGGCGGGGTCGCGCCTGAACCGTCACGGCTTGCCTCGTACTACGTATATCAAATGTGATATACCGGTGATCGCTCCCAGTGAAATCTTCGACCACTCGCTAACCAGTGACTCTTGCTGTGAAATGTTCATTGGCTAGAGAGACGTCGGGGATCGTTTCTCTAATGCCAGGTCTTTTGAAGGTCGCCGTTGAGCCTGAATTCAGGAGCACTAACTCCAGTCCTAATGCCATTTCCACGATTTGTCTTCTTCTAAAGTCGGACCCAACCTCCCCCCACTCGAGTGCTTTAGCGTTGAGGTCTCCGCCCACTATGAAGTCTCCTTGCATTTTCCGTAGTGTGTCCTCCAGACCTTCCAATTTCGCCCAAAAATCGTCTATTCGGTCATTTGGGGTGAGATATACACTGACATAAGTCATTGCTTTATGTTTTACCCAAACGAAACCGCGTCCAGATCCATATATATATATATATATATATATATATATATATATATATATATATCTGGTCATCTCTTGCTGACTTGTTCAAGAGCCTCCAGGATGGATTTATACGGCCTCGACCCGGCGATATGATCTTTTTGCCCGGAATCTTTCGTGGTGCATAGGAAACACGACGACTCCACGGCTTTGCGGTCTTTCTGTGTCCCGCACCGCCGCAGAAATAACACAGCTAACTGCAATCGGGGCCCTTGCACCTAGAGCTATGTCACCAACTATCGTTTTTGCAGATTTATTCTATTCTTGGACACAGGATTTTATACTTTTCGGGTCAAGTGTCTCTATACAACACTCCCCTGGGATGAGGCAAAAATGATTTCGAGCAAATTTTGGCGGTTGAGGAAGGATATCAACGATCCTTCTTTCATAATAAGGATTTTTATTGAATTCTGACACTCAAAATGAAAGGTTTAAATTCGAGTTTCTGTCCACCGATGAGTTTTCGTCTAATGTGTCTATTCATCAAACTGGTCCAATTCTTTCGGGTTCACTGATATGTAAGCAAGTGCGCCTCAAGCTTTCCAAAATAATTTTAGAGCAGGATGAATCGGAGATTTCGTCGATCTTTTCAATACGCAGACGAGTGCGTCTCGAATTCTCCGAGAAATCCCGATTGGAAGACAAAGATATCTGTTGGTAATTTAAGATATTTTGGAGCTTTCGATGCGTAGACGAGTGTACCTCAGATCCTTCAGAAATATCTTACTGTCGTATGATTCGATAGAGAAAAACTCGGTTAAAAACGTTACACGAATGATTGAATCTTACCGGTTATGTTTTCAAGCTTAGAGAGATCGAGATTAACCGATCAAATTAAATTAAATACAAACGAGAAAGTACACTAAACAGTCAAATGGTAATAAACATGGTCGCGTCCAAAGGCACCAGTATATATATATCTACCAAATCCTATCCCTTCCTAAAGAAAAATTCCGATGGTATAATCCAATCCCGCGTGGCAAGTTTGGGTCATACCATCGGAATTTTTCGTTAGGAAGGGGTAGAATTTTATCGCACGCGTCGTAAGTTTCTGTTTATCCGAGAGTCCTAGAGTTCTCGATATTGACGATGAATGGAGATCTTTGAAGATTCTAAAAACTTCTCGCCATCTCCTGCTATGATTAAGATACTGTTTTACGGCTTTGACTTACGGGCGTTCAGTACCGATAAATTTTTATTTGTTTCGTCTCTCAACTTCCCTTCTTCCATAGCCATATGGACGGTGCACGTAACACAACAAAACCAATCAAAACTCGAGCGGTCTTCAGGAGCTTCTCGCCGGTCGCTTCTTCCACTTTAACGAGAACTAAGCGTTGTTGCCTCGAATTTGGGTTAGTCAGCCTAACTTCCAACACTCCTTTCTAATCTAGCAGAGTCTTCCTCAGGGTCTTCTCGACCTCAATTACTGCTGTGCAGTGGTTCACCCACTGCTTCTTTCAGAGCGTTAGCGAAGGATGCCCTGACTTCTGCAGAGGTTTTCTTGAGCTCGAGGAGTACTCCACTTGTCTGGGTTTACGGAACCGACCTCACATCCACCCCTACAGTATTAATGTCAATGTTTCGGTGAATGCTCTCTACGATATCCGCGTAGGTTTTTCCCTCCGCGGGTTTTACGAAGATCGCGTCCGGCTTACTTCTCATTTACCTGGTATTCTGCTTCTTGTTCTGCATCTTTTCTTTCTCCTTCTTCTTTCCCTTCTCCTTCTCTTGGGTTAAGGTTCATATCCTCCGTTTTTGAGTTTCCAATCTCCTTCACTTTCTTCTTGAGGACTTCCGTTCATTTCGCAGCCTCGTTTACCTCTTGTCTCGCCTGTTCAAGGCTTCCACCGAGAACTGCGGTGGGCTTGCTGCTGTTCTCTTGGCCGTGCCTGGATCTGACGCAGAATTCGCGCGAGGTCTTTGGGAGAAAACTCGTACTGGTACAGGGGCTCCAGCGCCAAATTTTATTCGAGGCTTATGGACAAACTTCAGGCTGTCAATTATCTCCTCCAATTTTTGGAGACCCTGCTTTATAGCATTATTCACATTTGACTACTTTTTTCAGGGCAATTAACGTGCTAGTAATGAGGATTCTCGCTTAGGCGAATTTATTTTCTTTATATTCTGGCGTCTCCTCGTGAGCCTGTGACTCCGCAATTTAATTGCGTTGATGTATTCATTTTGTTTAATGTTAATTTGCTCCATAAGTAGTATTGATACTCCAGAGTGTCAGGCCATCTCCGAACGCAGTGACTCGGGAAATAGGGCGATGATCACCCTCGCATCTACCCTCATTGAAGCTACAGCTTTTTGCCTATAAGGGCGAAAATGGAGCATCCGCCCGTACCGTACATCTGTTTTCTTCATTGGAATCCTGGCACTTCCGTAGGTGTAACGCGTAGACCATGTAAGAACCATCCAGCACATCCCTTGCGGGTAGTGTCAACGTATCCGCTGGTCCTCGTGAGCTTGCCGCAACTCTGACCAGGGACCCTTATCATATAGGGTGCTGACATTCGAGCCATATGCGCTCAGATTTTTTTAACGAGGTTGGACTCCTCAATTCTTACTGATACTAGTGCTGCTATAGTTGCTAGTACTGTGTCTCGCAGAGAAAAACGTGAATATCAGCGCTGGCGTGAACGTGTTAAGTAATAGATCTTAGGCTAAATGAACTGAGCGGTCGGTGCCGAAAATTAGTTTAACCACTTGCGCTACGATTTAACTTTTGGTTGTCGTGCAATATTTCCAAGATATCGATGACGCTATGCGATATCGTGCACTTCGGAACTGTAGCTCAAATAATGAACGATCTAATCGTTAGCCGATATGGCGGACATGTCGTTTTTGTTTTTGCAGCGTGGTATACAAGTCGCTGGCGGCTTTGGAACAAAAGCATCTCGACGTGTGTGACATGTCTCTATAGCATAAGTGGTTAAAGAAATAAAATACAAATATAAAATGTACAACAAACTTCTGCATATTTTGACATACATTTAGGTATTACTCACGATAGTAGCAATGTGGGCAATTTGCGGTATACTGACAGTAACCGAAGCACTACCGGTTGGCCACCCGGCTAGGTCCGATAGCAAACTAAGGATACTCCATGATTCACCCTGGTTCCGCATCCCATATCCTGGTCAATGGGGAGTGCCTACGGTGACTTTGTCCGGCGTGCTAGGGATGCTGGCCGGTGTTCTAGCCTGCACCGTTGAGTCTATTAGTTATTATCCCACTACGTCAAGAATGTGCGGTACGAAATCCACAAATGCATATGTATCATATATAGGGTAAAGGTACCATTAGTTGACACTTTAAGGATCTTTTTGCCTATTGGTTCATACAGCTCGGTCTAAATTCATTTTATGCAAAATGTATAATTGCTAGGCGCTGCACAAACTATTCTTTTATTATGTTATAAGTATTTACATTAGAAGTATTCATTCCTGATGGCGGTTGCAAAATTATTTTGTTTTTCTCGAAATAAAATTTGGTTCAACAATTGACGCTCAGCAAAAATAAAAGATTCAATAGTTGACATAGGAAGAAAAATCAGTTAATGAACTAGTTTTGATAATGTATGAATACAGAAATTTATTGAACGTTTGAAAAAGATTATTTAAAATGTCATTTCCCACTTGCCGTTTATACGGAGTTTCATTGAGTCGAACATTCTCTACAGCCGCTTGCAGAACCTCTTCTGTATAGTTTCTAATGTTACACTTCGTAGGAGGCATCTTACAATTAACAGAGAAACAAAATCAGTAGTTGTCACTTAGTAATTTGATAGTTGAAGCCCCGCGTCAACTACTGAATCATAGATAATTACAAGTTTCAATAATTGACGACCAATAGTTGACGGAGTAAATTTAGACAGTTTAGCATTTTTTGTTGCCAATTTTAATAAATAAATCCCTTTTTGAGTTTCAAACAATATAAACAAATTCCTTTTTACCCACAATGATTAAATAATACAAACTTGCAATACTTACATTTTAAGCAAGTCCTTAGCAATTTATATAAGAAAATATGCTAAAATCATAAGAGTTGCGCGTGGGTTTGATTAACCGGTCGCTATAACACTTCTCAATGGTGGACTATGCGCAGTATTTCGTAATTAAGCTGCTGAAGAGCGACACTATATAGATTAATAAGGTTTCCTTATTTATTTACCTTTTCTTGAAAAAGTGTCAATTAATGGTGCTTTTACCTTAATACGTATATGTATATTTGTGTGCGCGTATGTGTGTATGCGAATACACAACATAAATATACGTACATACACACGCAGCGCACACCCCTGTGCACATATACACTGTCACAGTATTCTTTAATTCTACAGGCGCATGTCCGCCCCCGGTACACGCGATTAATCGAGGAATTGGCATAGAGGGACTTGGTACCATGCTGGCAGGTCTATGGGGAAGTGGAAATGGTACCAATACTTTCGGAGAGAACGTGGGCACCATTGGTAAGCATATAATATTCTTTCAATTGCTTTAATTTTCATACGTGTCGCATTTTTAACAATTATACAGAACCAGAAAAATATGACTGGGGAGGGACAAAGATAAAAGGGTCATTCGTTTAGCACGTTTACCCCCATTTCTGACAATCAGTAATTCTCATATGCAGGTAGTTGAAGTTATATGCTACGCAATAGTCTTTGTGTACAGGAGTTGTATCATATTTACTTACTTACCGTACGTATTTTCCGCATCAAACGTGTTGGCAATGTAAACAGCATAGATGCAATAGGGGGATTTCGTATGCTCCAACCAATTCCCGACAGCTTCCCTCTCGTATCTCACACGATTTGACTGAACGAAGTCCTCTAATTTTATAATGGAACTCTTCTATTAGAATACAGTTTATTCTGAGAAGTAACAGAAATAAGTACAGTAAAACCTCCATAAAAGGCACCAAAAAGTAATTTTCTAAGTGATATATGCGCTGCTCCTACAACTATGCTATCCAAATCGGATATAGTCAAACACATGATACACCGCGCAATGCGGTATCCGGCGGGGCTTCTTTGAAGAGTTAATAGCGTGATAGTGTCTAACACAAAAATATACCATTTTAATTTAACTTTTTTTTAGGTAAACTGATTATTAACATATTGGCCAGCCTTAGCAAATAAAAATGAAACCATACTTATCTGAATCTATTTCACAACTCAGTTTCTTTTATTATCATCGCAGGCACATTAAAAAACAGATTATCAGTCTTATTTGAAATCATGATGATACAAAAATATTTTTAATGATTATGGTCGCTGTAAGACACATTGCATATACAATAGTATTGTTTCCCGTGGTCGGGTGCCCGTGGTCGGAGGGCCCGCTCTTGCTGCCTCCCCGACGACCAGAGAAAGGAAGGTTGTATTTAATAAAGAGAGTTGGTCAAGACTTCCAGAGGAGAACACGCGTTCTTAGGACTCTGCCAATTTCTGTACAATTATTATAGTTATTAAATAGTATTTAACAACATGAAACGTGGTGGTTCCTGCGCCGTACGCCGAGTCACAACAGTATTATTGATAAAAACGTATGAACACAACATTATGTAACCTAGTATAATTTATTGTCTTTATGAGAAGGTGGGAAAAATAATAAATTATCTTTTTGGATTTAAAAAATTTCCTTTAAAAAAAAATGTTTACATTAAACAGGATATAATTACTACCACATTTACTTACTGAATACATGTTCTACAACTCATTTTATTTCATTATCACCTTGGGTATATTTAAAAAATCAGTTTATTTGATCGATGAGATTTGAAATTATAATGACAGGAAAATATTTTTCATACGTTATATATTCCAGATGTGTGAAGTAATACAATATTATGCATTTAATTATCTTTATAACGAGATTACATGTACGTAAATATGAAATAAACGTCGGAACCGTATTTTTTTTGTCGATCTTCCTCCTTTCCCCTTCTTCCTCTCGATTGAGGACGATTGAGGTTCCGTAAATGCAATTTTCTGTTCATTCTAACAATTCTATGCCTCCAGGCACTAGAAAGCGGCGGATTTTTTGATTGATAAAAGCCATATACAATTGCGTGCATTTAAGCCTAAATATATATTTCAAAATGGACATTTGACTAAAAACCCTTCGTATATACAGCCCACAGCGTCTGTTCGCGTACCGCGTGAATACGGAAAATTGCATTTAACAATTCTGTTAGAAAAGAATAATTTCGTCGGCGTTGGGTTCACGACGGATGTTGATACGTCGCTGAAAAGCAAAACACGGTCGTGTGATATAGAAATTTCGAGAGATGGGCGGTAGACACGGTGCGTGTAATAATAAGCTGTTCTGTGAATTGTCTCTGTTAAATCTTCTAATAAACTCTATTGTTGTTTTCATAACGGTGACCTTATATTATTTCGACCACGTGGCCAAACTTCCACTCCAACAAATTCGAACTACTAATATTCAAACGCTGGAAGCGATAAGCCCACTCCGGTTTTCCCACGCGATACATTAATCCTTTCGTTTAGGCAGTTGTTAAGCCGACCGCTGAGATCGCCTTAATTAGAACAGACCTTTTTTGTTACTTTTGTTTCTTTCCCTTTTCTCCGCCCATATCTATAAACAATAATACTGTGAGTCGCGTCGGATG
>JBCFXI010002567.1:0-20536 GCA_038496175.1 Ampulex compressa | reverse complement strand
AGAAAAATGATGGTCCCCAATTGTTGTTCCACAAATATTAAAGGCTCGAAGTATTTTCTTCGTACATCCCAAATGCATACAATATTGCTAGAAACTCCATCAATTGTTATAGATGCCTCGATATCATTTCATCACAGAATTTCTTCATAGAAACATACACCAGTCATTTTGCCTGGTACTGGTATAAGTGTCAATAACAAAAAATATATTTGTTACGAATAATATATAAAGTAACATTAAGTTCATAAAATGTATTCTGTACTTATAGCTACAAAAGTCATAATGTCATTTCGAAAAGCAAATGTTACATGCAGTAGGAATTTTGAATTAAAATTGCACGACCAGTCATAATGACTGGTCTGTTAAATTTAGTGTTAAAGAAAGATACTATTAACACATTGCGTACGGGAGACGAGAATTCTCGTCTTTAGCAATTCGAACGTTGTGGCCGGGAGACGAGATTTCTCGTTTTCAGGTTTCTTCGACTCAATCGACGATTTAAGGTACTAAAAATAAATTTTCTTGTTACGGTACCAAGGTAACGAAGTTTTGCGTATCCCCTTAACAAATGGTTAGCGAAAAAAAAATGAATGTCAACCTTCTGAGAGCGTAAAAATCAGTCGGTCAGTATAGCCGTTACATTGTTAGCTCTGTGTCTCTGTGCATCATACCTTACAAAGTGTTTTATTGTTGTATAGCATTTTATTATTTCAAAGTTTGAGTTGTAATTCGTAAGGAAACAGCTTTTTAAATATCATTTATAATAAGAATTATTTTATTACATGGGCCCTAATTCTAAAATAGTAATATAAAATAGTAATATAAAAAATATATAGTAATATTTACGAATACTTAATGTAAATATCTGCTATCAAATGCGAATTACAGAAGTGAATATATGCATCGTATGTGTTTTTAGAGCGCCCAAAAATGTGCGGGTCCTGTGAGCGCGTCGCGCAAGCAGAGTGCCGTACGCAATGTGTTAAGAAAAGATATCAATGGATCAATAGAAAGATTCACATTCTACAGTAGAATCATGAAAAATCTCAAAAAATGGCCGTCCTTATGTAGTAGAACAATATTTCTAAGAAACGTCTGGCCAGTCATTTTTACCGCTTCAGTAAGTTTAATGTTAAAAATTTGTATTTTTTGGGGTATCTTCAAGACGACAGGTAAAAATACTGAACGAGATATAAAGATACTCCGTATAAATGTAAATCTCAGATGGCTAAGTCGACTCTCGAATAATCCAGTTGTCATTTTATCTCCCTTTTCTTTTTCGCGAGGGGTGACATGTATTACAGTTCGATTAAAATATTGTAAATAAAGTATCGTTATCTTATTATTTCACGGTGGTAACTTGCAATCCTCGTAATTGTTATTGTAATTTTACTTTAAAATCCTCTCATAGTCGCCTAGCTTACATCGGAATTGCACACTCTCTATTACTGGTGTATGATGTAGAATATTCTGAAGTATCCGGGCGCTGACCCAGTTCAATGTAAATAGCTTACCATAATAAGCTATTTTTTTCAACTTTCTCATAATTTTATTACATTATTTGCATAACATATATCGTTTATGGCGTTCTATAATAGCATAATACGTATAAAATAATACAATAAGACAACAAAGGAAATTATTTTCGTAAGATATTTCAGTGTGGAAGTATGTTTTTGGAATGGGAGTTTTAATGGAATACAGATGGTCAATGGTTTTTGAGAGATTGATAAGCAAATTCTAGGCTTAAACGATTCGTTGTTTATTGAGCTTTCAATGAGTGCATTTTTGATGGGATCTGATGGCCGACTACCTGTTCTGTAGGATAAAGAATCGTTGACTATGTATTGTCTTTTTCATGACGCAGCGCTTCAGCATGTCAATACAGGTCCTTCGCTAACCAAAATACGCCATACAATTGCAGATAATGTGTTATTTACGGGTTGTTCATTCTGACATTATGGCAGTGCCGACCATACTAACAAAATACAATGGAAATATAAACACAATATACATATAAATTCAACGTTACAATGAAAAGTGATACAATAGGCAATACAATACATTTATACTATATTCAATAATCATTATCTTTAACCCTTAACGGACGAGATGCGACTCTCAGTCGCCACGGTGTTTCGCGTGGCAGGACGAGTGGCGAGTGAGAGGCGACACTCGGTGTATATGTTAGATATTATCTCCAAACAACAGGGTCGCACTATTGGTTCTGGGAAAGGTTCGTTAGCTATCGGTGGGCTCTTATACAATGTATGAAATGACATGTAACAGAGATAAGATATTGAAACATTCTTCGGTGAGTGTAGCTTTGACAGTGGTTCCAACATCAGTTGAGACTCGGCAAGCGTGGCAAAAGCATCAGAAGAATTTTTTTGATGTGATTTTGTGTGAACCCCTACAAAACAGAATTTCACAAATGAATTCAACTCTAGAAAAGCCGAATTTTGTTTTGATAAGTTTCATGACGAAGTCCGACGTATTCATAAAGAAATTAGTGAGATGGACAGTGACGTAACGGATGAAGATTTTTTTGTGTATAATCTTATGAGGTGTTGAGCGACACAAAGAATGCCTACTAAGATGTCTTATCCCAAAAATGCTGGCGACCGCAGGTCGGACTCTGCCTTCGACGTTAGTTCGAGTTCGACTTTTTTAGCAATCAGAATATTTCTCTCAAAGTCACTGGGTCCAATAAGCATGGAATACGACGAAGAAATTACTTCTAATGAAGATGAGTTCACTTTTTTGTCAATAACAAACGAAATTACATCTATGCATAGACAGCTTGTCCATGTGAACGAGGACGAAAATTATAAGAAAAAGCTATTAATTCATATATTCTTTATAAATCAGCAAAAGCAGATAAACAAACGGCCGCTTAGTCACATGAAATATTTGAAAACTTTAGTTGATCAATTGAGAGAAGATTTCCGGCAAAATAGACCTAGCACAGCTTGTACTTCTTAGAGCAGCTCTGAAG
The DNA here is from genome assembly GCA_038496175.1 of Ampulex compressa. Taxonomy (NCBI): domain Eukaryota; kingdom Metazoa; phylum Arthropoda; class Insecta; order Hymenoptera; family Ampulicidae; genus Ampulex; species Ampulex compressa. Next base: position 17,538 of record JBCFXI010002567.1, on the reverse strand, counting down.
ACATCCGATTAAATGGGAAGCTTTATGTTGTTCTAGTTGGACAAAAAAGGTATTGTAAGTTTCGTTCGGAACGAACCAAGGCTGGCAAAAGGCAACAAACTGTGTACTACTGTGACATTTACCTTGACAAGCCAAGACTGCATCTTGGAGATTGTTTTATAAAATACGAATCAAAAATATAGAACGTAACGTTTAACAAATATCGTTCTTTGATCTATGGAGATATATATAGTGTTAAAATATACAAGTTTAAAGTGCTTCATTGCATCTGAAATCATTTTAAGTTAACTGTAAAGAACTCATTAAATAAACTTGAGCGGCTAACTGCTCTTGAGTTGCTGGTTTGCCCGAGCGAAAAGGGTCTCGAGCGCAAAAGGATAATAAGTATGCTAATCGGTGAACAAGAATAAACAATCGTCTCAATGGAAAAATTGCGTTTGGGATGGCGCCCCTTAGTGACAAAATACTTTAACGTTATTGTATAAAGCGAGTTTGTATTAGTGCGTTTCATTACCTTCGGATAGGCCTCTAAACGATGATCTGTACTACCGCAATAGAAGCAAGCCCTCCTTGGTAGTTTGGGCTACATACAATTTGCGGAGGATATGCTCTCGCGCGCTACAATTATAGTACTGTGGCGGCTAGAGGTTTTTCAAATAAAATTTACCATTTTGTAAATCAGGTACTTTTATAAATATATTATATTTAAAAAACATCAAATAATGTTAACTACATACTAGGAAGTAAAAAATTGTATTATAATTCATACATGCCTTCATCTTCATATGTAATTATGTAATTGTATGAATTATAATACCATTTTTTTCTTTTTATGCAATTAACACTATCTAATGTTTTTTAAATATAATATATATGTAAAAGTACATGATTAGCGAAAGGATGAATTTAATTTGAAAATTTTGTATTGTTGAACAAACTGCTATAACGCGCATATTCCGACCGGGACCGAAAACATAACGTTGCTTTTCCTACGATGCGTCGGATCAGCACCACTTTTGTCGTGTTCTCGTCTAAGCGATGTGTTTTTTGAAATAATTCCGCTTACATCTCTCACTTTTGAAAGCTATCATCTTCCCCACGGTATTTGCACAACAGTTCACTAATTGTCCGAATATCGATAGTTGATTAACTGGCGGTATGTATTCATATTTGGCACCGACGTATTCGAAAGTACGTCTCTTTCTCATCGAAGCAATTTCTTTCCCCCCATATCTTTCTCGATTTATAAGCAATGTAGTTATAAATCCTAAGACGGCTTTCAATTGGGTAACGCTAAGACGATTCAAATTCTCTATTATTGGAACACTCATTACAGATGCTTGTTCCGCTTCCAATGCGTATCAGTGCCCGGACAATATCAAAGATAACACGCAATACTCGTACACTCAACATATCATATCGCATCCAATATTTGCGGTACTACTATACAATAATCACAGGCGATACACGATTACTCAATGCAATCATTCAGTTATAAATAATAAATAAGTATTTCACTTCAATACATCAAAAATATGAAAATGCTTTAGTTGAAGCAAGCCTTCGTAATTCAATGAGAACGCCTATAGTGGAAACGGTAGGATGGTAAAAAACTTTACATGCCGTGAAAAGTTCCGGCAGTTCGTGTGTGCGTTTATTCACAAAAGAGTTTCACAATAAACTTACGCAGTAATACAGATGATGATGGACACCGTCTCATATGAATATGCAATGAGACGCACTGGCAGAGTCGCAAATTTCTCGTGTAATGAGAAAAGGAGAAATTCTATGATTCTACACTTTACACACTTATCAAGAGATTTTTAGATTTTAGAGATTATCAAAGAGTAAACACAGAGAACATGCCTGAGGAGGTGGAAATTACTCAAGCCGTGAGAATGAACAATACAAAAAGAATCGATGTACTTCACTGAGCGGACATGAGAGCGTCTGTACTTAGCGCGATTTTGAGAGTGACTGATTAAGACATGTACTGAAAACCGTTTCTAACCGGACTAGGAGTCATAGTTTTCGAGAGTGCAGCAAACTCTTTGAGAACAACGGTTTGAAAAGTGCTGACATGTGGCATTGCTGAGTAGCATTAGAAAAATTGCAAATCTTTCTCGAATAGAAACACCTTGCCACTGATTTTGATATGCTTTAGTGGTCGGGAGCTACTTACAGATGACACCTATAAAAGGGTTTAGTTACTACGCTTATGTTTTCGAGAAAATCAAGGTCAAGTTTCGCCCGATATGCATACCATTCCTATATACTTAGAAAGTATCCCTCGAATCAGAAAAAGTAGTAGCGTAGCGGTTAGCTCGCATACCTACGCACCACACATCCTGAATTCGCATCCCCTTTTTGTACATATATTTTCTTTTCTTCAAAAAAAGTAGTTTTATCAAAAATGTTAGACTTATAAAATTCCTGAAAATTCTACTGAAAATCGCAATCACCGATTCTATAGATATAATAAAAAATATACGCAGGTTTATACTTAACATTTTGAACTCTACCTTTGTCTCATTCACGTATTATTTTTCAAGCGAAGCAAGACATACAATTGATATAAAAGCAATAAAATTGATATAATAAGTAGCAAAATATATATTATTCCCAATTTGAATGAAAAATCTCTGCTGATCTGTCCACACGGTATTTCTCTGAATTTTTATGCTAAGCATTCTCCGATTATGTATTTCAAGAACACACAGAAAATGTATACAAAATTTAACTATACGATCTCCACCTTAAATCATATCAATGTTACTTCGGCGTTTACAGATCAACTATGGATAAGCAAGAGCTCTCGATAAGTGTCTCCACATATTCTCGTTACAGGAGCTACGGTGGTGTAGTGGATAGAGGCTTAGACTGCCACGCGACAGACCCGGGTTCGATTCCCGCCCATCACCTCTGGTTTTTCTATGTGATATGGTATACCGTAGCTCTGGTGGTTAGGAATCCACCTTAAACAGTAGGTCCTAGGCCATATGACCTTAGCAGTCGGTGCCGAAAAATGAATTAAAAAAAAAAATATTCTCGTTAATCTGTTAAACAAGACAGGAAACACTTTTTTCTTTATATATCGAAAGAAGTAGGTGTTATAAAGGCGAAAAGAAGGCGATGTTTAAATGCGTATGAAGTCAACACGTTAAAGGCCACGCTGGTTTTACGCGCTGTTCCGTTTGCGCCACGGTTAACTATCAAGCGGGTCAGTACGGACCGCTTGGCGGCAGGGGAACCAACATGTAAACAGATGGCTCAGGTGACATTTTTCTATCACAATAAATACTCTTTTGAGCCAGGTAACTTTTTTCAATCACAATAAATACTCTTTTGGATTCATATCCTGAGCTCGCTTACAATTTTAATGTTATAATACAAATTCAAGAATGTTAAGTTCGAAGATGGCAAAAAAATTTAAAGCAAAAATTTACAACATTTTGTAAGCAATGTGCAAACAAGCATCACCTTTTTTTTTACCTTGTTTTAATCAATTAGATGAATGTTTTTAAATATTATATTCTTTTCTTTAAAGCACTGACCAAATAAAAACCACTGTGGCCTAAATTATATGTTCAGTCTCACAAGTATGCAAGCACCGACACACGCGCGGGAATAACATGAACGAAGTCTACTTCCGGTTCCTACGGACCGGCGTGCCTTGAACGGAAAGTCTAGCTCCGGTTCCTAGGGACCGGCGTGGCATTTAACATGTATACAGGGAAGACTATTTTGGAACAATTTTAGGCACTTTTGAAGTACTGGTTCATGAAGAAGGAGATGCCGAGATAGACAAATTCGAAACTTGTGCAAGCCTGTCTCTTTTGGAGACAGAAATACAATCTTTGGAACGAAGTTCTATTTCTACTGACAACATGTGTGAACCAGGATATAAAAAATCCCATTCCTACACACAGCAAAAGCATCGTGATCGAATTGATGACATGAAAACCATAGTCTTATGCATAATCAGTTATCTGCACCAAATATTTAAAGCCCCATTATCTTACGCATGGTATATGGCAAAATTGATTACACGTGGACATCTATCCTTGAATATGAATTAAGTCTGTTTTCCGTTAATCGTTAATGAAAATAAATACATATGCAATAGCTTTTATTTAATGCGGTTGGTATAGAAAATTTACACGTTTCGAATGTTTTGTAATAATTATCATCCAATGTACTGTGAAGGAAAATTGCAAGAAACAAAGAACGAGTCAGGAAAAATAACGGTTGAGAAGCATAAGCGCAAGAGCGCGTACATTTTATTATTTAATCTACGAAATAACCGATTTTGATTATCAGTACCATTTGCAGCAACTTCATAGCTCCCATGCTTTGTAAAAGTATTTTTTCTAAAAAAAGATAAATATTTACGGAAATGAGATGCATACTCACGACGTTATGATTCGCATGTACGCAAACTAACTACTAGGCCATTATTTTATCTAACAAAATATGGATATGATTTTTGTCGCTTACGAAATAGAAAATACGGTTCTCTAGATCTTGGTATTCTGCATAATAAAAAGGCCAGCGCACAAAGGGGACCCCGGACAAAAGAGAGAGGTCAAATGAGAGGTAGACAAAGTAGACATTTAAAAATTAGCTTAAATGTACTATCACAACCTTTTTTATTTTTATTTTTTTGAACCTGAATTTTTTTTAGCGTATTGGTGAGATTGTACCGATCAAAATGAGGTTAAACATGACGTAATTACGATCACAGTTACCGCCAAATGCCACTTATGAATTACAAGACACGGTTTAAAACGTTGAGCATCGCTCGCGTGAACGCGGGTTTCTGACCGACTGCTAGCCTATGGCTATCCTACCGCTGTGCCGAACATCCCGCCGTTCAAACCGAGAGCGGTAGTTTGAGAGCCTCCGCGGAAACATAGCCATAACCTATAATTGAGTTACGTGTGTTCAACGTGTTAAAAGTCAGTTACGAAGAAAGCGAGACACTGTTTGAGCGACATTTGCGAGTAGAGAGACACGATTTGCTTGACGTTGCTAAGAACCGACTAATAACATAGAAGCAAATAACATAGAAGGTCGACTAATAACATAGAAGCATAAGCCTGCATCGTCTTTAACATAGTGATGTATTAGTAATATAGTAATGTATTATTATTCGTAATATATTCGAAATATCTTTTTATTTTTTTTTTATTTTTTTATGTCCGAAACGATAGTAAAAGAAACGGATTTGTAAAATAAAAATCAGATACCTCATTTTTATCGGCAAATTATTACCAATATGTTACTATTATAAATAGCTTACTTAAATGAAAGTTAATCATAAAGTTGTATTTTTTTCTTAGGGACTATCTTCTTTTTTCTTTTTTTATAATAAGGTGGCATCGACTACTATAGTCATTAGCCGATTAGAAACTGTCAACTTGTGAACTCTTTTCAAAGGAGTCCCGCCAAGTACCGCATTATGTGCCGTATCGCGCGCTTATTTGGGTTTGATTTAGATAGCACAAGCATAGTAGTAGCGCAAATGCCATTATGAAAAGTATTTTTGGATAACTCTTATCGAGATTTCACCGTATCTAGTAGAATGAATCATTGATATATAATTCTATTTTGATCAGTATTAAGCATTGCCAATTAAATCGAATTTTGTATTTGGGGTTTTAATTTTTTGGGCAGTATATAGAGTATCCCACGTAACTGGAACACGCTATACCTCCTAAATGGTTGTGAATAGAAGCTGTTACAAATAAAGTTAAATGGTATCAGACGGTGTATAATGTGTGTATCATATAAGTAACTAATTTTATGCATTTTTGTGCATCAGTCTAGCAGAAAAATGCAACCACACTTTTTCTTTAAATGAAAACCTATGTTTTCGATTAAACCAGTTATTGCAATTTCTTGTGCTCCACGTAAAAGTAATAGTGTCCTAAACTTATTTGTTAGGAAGTTATCAAAGCTAAAAGTTCTCTAATTTATTTCGGTCTCTAGGCAAATGTTCCGGAGTACCTAAATACCTTATGTTCCATTAGAATGTTTGTAAACATGAAACGGCTGCTAATACTAGTCACTGTAAGATTAAAATTTTCATGAGTAACTATTGACTATCCATGTGCGATTATTTGCCGTCCTAGTGTTTTGAAATCATGGCATTTACGAATAGTGAAGCAGTTAAAATGTTAATTTTTAATTCACATGCGTCCGTGAGAGATCTGACTGGAGAATATGGAATTTACAAATCATCGGTTCAACGCATTCAAAGAACATAGAACTTTTGTCTCTATCGATTTTCCATTAGGCAAACGTTGTGGCTTGGGGACGTAGTCCGAAGAATCAATTGTTGCTAATATTGTTTACGGCGTGTTCAGGCAAATAAAAATGTTGTATTTCAAATTTTTTTGACAAATGAGGCGATATTCACAAACAAGGGGATGTTTAATCGACATAATGAACATACATGGTCCGTTGAAAATTTATGAAATGATTCAGATAAATTTTAACTTTGATAACTTTCTAACGCACATATTTAGCGCATACGTATTTCTATGTAGAGCACAAGAAACTGTATCGTCTGGTGCAGTTAGAAACATAAGTTTTCATTTAAAAAGAATGTGCTGCAATTGCATTTTTCTAACACACCAATGTATAAAAGTGCATGAAAGTAGTTGCATGTTATGGGCCATTTGATGCCATTAAACTTTTTTTTATATCTTCTTTTCTTAACCATTTAGAAGGTACAGCCTGTACCAGTTGTGTGTGATAGCCTGTATAGTAAAAATTCCATGATTGTCGTATCTGGAGCTTGCTCGTAAATATCATAGTGCTGCTGCTACGCCAATGCTATCTACACCTTACACCTATGTCATCTTCCACGGAACCAGTTAAACGTGTGACGTGGCACACAATGGGCTACGTAGCACGGCAGCTTTAAGAGGGACATGGCTTGACGGTACTTAACGCAATGACATGTATAACTTTCTTTTTTACCTGAAGTCTTGTTTACTATATAGGTGAGATTTTTACTATCAAAAAAAGGCCAAACACGATATAATTACGATCACATTGACTTTTTTAATATTTATTGTACAACTGATTTTATTTATTTTATTATTATTATTATTTATTTATTATTATTATTTATTATTATTATTATGATATTATTTGTTTATTTATTTATCATTTTTTCGTAAATTTTATTGTACTGGAATATTTTATTCCGTAAGTATGTAGTCATATGATTTTGCTGCAAGCATCAAATTTTATGCCACATGTAGACTCCGCCTACACGATATTGGTTGAAATCTTCTTCCTCTTCTTCTTACTCGAATGAACTCATTGATATTGTAATCTTGGTCTTAACGAGCAGGTTTTTTTTCTCTAGGTGTTCAGGTAAAAAGAATTGAGGCTTATGTTTTCGTTCAACGTTTCGGCTCTTGTACGAGCCCTCTTCAGGAGTATAATATATTTTAAATATTATAAAAGGTACAATCAATGTTATAAATCACGGTGTACATTGATTGTAATTATAACTTGGGTGAATTATAAGATAAATTATTTAAAGTGATACATTCTATGGACGAGGCTAAGATAAATGTACCATCTCACTGGTTGGATAAAACTATCGATGGAATAAAGTTCTAATTTGTTTGAAAGGCTGTTGTGAAAAACGGGGGTTGTATGTAAAAGAGTGTACATTTAAGCGAACTGTTATTAGCATACCTTATTGTGCACTTTAGTACACCGTAATTTATAACATTGATTGTATCTTTTATTATATTGTTGCATCCGAGGGTGGTCGCCCTTGATTCCATATTGTACAAGCGAGGGAACATGTAAAAACTGTAATTTAATAATATAATAGTAATAATTTAACACAAAGAACTGTTTATTCTTATAATCAGAGAACAGAGCAAGGCACGTCCGACCGCTTTCGCGTTTGCGGGTTTACTCTTTTCTAATAAACAACGTTCTGCTGTTCTTTGGTCGTCGGCGCGTTCGCAGGGCACACTAGGCCCCGGGTCGCAACATTGCTCCCCTTCTTGACAAGTCGTGCGTCCCAAACGCATCTTCATTCTAGCACTGAACTGCGTTGCTGGATGATGAATTTGCCCGAGCAATTCCTCTTGCTCCGGGTACCTCCATTAAGAAGAGGAGGAGGCAAGATCTTAACCTACTTCAGGTGGCCCTCTCCTGCGGTCTACAGCCCGCCATTCGCCCTTCGTCTCGAAGAAAAACCATTCGGAAAACCTCGAGCGAGACGCTAGTACCCTCCTCATATCCTCTGGCGTTTGCTATGGTCCACTTCTCTAGACTGAGAAGTTCTTCACCATCCCTCATTCAACGCGGCATCTCAGCATCCCCATGAAGAACAGCCGGTGCACACCCAGCACCGAAAGACCTGAAGGGAGGAAGTCGTCGTTTCATTTGTAAAACTTACCCTGAAAAAACCGAAAGAGCCAAAGCAGCCAACCAACGCATTGGAAACTTAACGAGGTAGCTCGACTCTAAATATTCGCATTTCACAGCGCCTCGAGGTTCCGTCCGCGTACTCGCTTTGCGCTCATTCCCTGCCCAGGGTCAGAGATAGGCTCTGCTCGGTGACAACCCGACATCATCCAAGACCTTGCTTTAGGTGTGGAGGCAAAGGTCGCCACCGAAAACTGCCAGGACACGTCTCGCACGCCAGTGTCCGATGACAAACCTGACGGGGTCTGACTTCTGTGTCGGGACAACGAAAGGGGCATCACCCTCATACATATGTTCTACCTCTGCCGCTATATTTAAACTTTCATACAAAGTTTATTAATCAGGCACATAGTAGGCGTCTAAAGAACGTAAATTCGTTCCTTTCAGTTCAATGTGAACGATCTTTGCTCACGCGCTTAGTGCACGGACCACCCTATAAATTAAATCGTTCAAACAGGTCTTGACTACATTATGCCTTTCACAAGAAGTCTGGAGCTTAGGGCATCTACCCTTTGTACGACAAGGCTTGTACAACCAAACTTCTTCTCCGGGTTTAAAAGTAAATTCTCTTGCACTGGTGACGAACTTCATTCGATCACTGCATGCCTTCATTCGGCGTCGAACAAATTGATGAATCGCTATAAGCTTCTTCCTGGTACCTTTGATATAGTCTTTTTCTGGAACTCCTTCGGGATCTTTACCTCGCACCAAATCCAACGGTAAACGAAGGTTTCGTCCTATCAAAACCTTGGCAGGAGTGTGATGTGTCACCTCATGTTGTGATGTTAGGTATGCTAGGAGGAACATTGGGATCCAATCGTCCTAATCATTCTGGTTAGCGGCAACAAACTGCGTCAGATATTCAAGCAGTGTACGAATCATCCATTTCATAAGCCCATCCGACTGAGGGTGTAATGGAGTTGTCCTTGTCTTCCTGACACCAAGAATTTTTGCCAATTCCCTGAAGATACAGGATTCAAAATTCTGACCCTGATTTGAGCGTAGCTCCAACGGAACTTCGTGCCTACTAATAACACCACGTATCAAAGCCCTGGCTATCGTCACCGTCTTCTGGTTTGGCATGGGGATTATTTCTGGCCACTTGGGAAAATAACCGTCCACAACCAGCGCGTACTTGTTCCCAGCATGGGACTTCGGCAGGAGACCGGCAACGTCCAGAGCCACCCTATCGAAGGGCGCGCCCACCTTGTATATTTTCAAGGCTCTCTTCCTCTCTCCATGGGGCCCTTTCGCGTTGAACAGCGTGTGCAAGGACGACACCAGTCTTCTATGTCCATACGGTGGCCAACCCAGAAAAACTTCTGCCGCACATTGGCCAACATCTTACGAATACCAAAATGTCCTCTGCAAGGAGGATGATGACACAGCATTAACACCTCCTCTACCTTTGCTTTTTCAACCAGCAATAGTAAATTCACCTCTTCTCCGCTTAGGAATACCCAGCGACGGTACAGCAATCCCTCTCTCATCTCCAGAGAATCTCAGATTTTCCACAGGTACTCTGCAGCAGTGGACGAGGCAGACATCTCCTGCCAGTCCGACTTTTCCTCCACGGCTCTTCTGGTTCGAATGAAATTTAAATCCACATCCTTTTTCTGGGCTAATTTCCACTCGTTGATGTCTAACTTGTCGCAGATTACGCGAGTTATGTTAGATTTCCGATTGTTCTCTTTTCCCTCTAATCGAGAGCAACGTTTGCAGCCATCTTCTACACACGATCGCCTTGAAAGTTCATCGGTGTTACCGTGGCTTTGGCCTCCTCGGTGACTGACCTGGAAGTCATACTCTTGCAGACGCTCTATCCAACGAGCTATCTGCCTTCAGGGTTCCTGAAAGCCATCAGCCACCTCAGTGCGGATAATGATGGAAGTGTTCGACCAACTTTACAATGGCTAATAGCTCCCTTCTTGTGGCACAGTAATTTCTCTCGACCTTTCACAGCGTTTGAGAGAAATATACTACAACCTTTTCTTGACCATCCTGCAGCTGGGACAGCGCTGCTCCGATGGCGACTTTTGACGCATCTGCGTCTAAAATGAAATCCGCATCGGACAGCGGATAGGCCAATACAGGAGCATCACTTAACCGGCTCTTTAACTCATCGAAGGCTCTGTACGCAATAGCAATCGAACGTGCGTGTATATTCATGCGTCGAGAATAGCGAGCGTGATCCCAGTGTTGCGGGAGCGAAAACAAAAAAACAGAAATAATTAAGATGGCGAAAAGCAACTGAGAACGTGCAATCGCAAGTTTTTCTTTCGCATTTCTTTGTACGTGAAAAAATAAACAAATAAAGCAAGTGTTTACCAAATAACGTGGTGGAATCATTACAAATTCCTGCAATTGCCCAACAAATAGTCCTTCGAGCCGGATTCTTGGAAAAAAGGTGATTTTACGTCGACATGAAGAAACGTGGAATTCACGCGAGACAAAGAAAATGATGCGAGTTTTTTGCGACCAAGGAAACGAACAAAGTGATTGTGCCATCTTCGATTCAAACAATTAATTCGATCTAAAGTAGGAAGCGAAGATCGAAAGTCGATTAAGCGCTCTTGAAATATAGCTGTGCTGTGCAAAAAGCAACAGAGCGCACGAAACAGGCGTTCTCTATCACACTCGCACGCACGTAACAGAGATATACGTAGCAGGCGTTCTCTGCCACACACGCAGCCGAGTCGCACGGACAGGCAGTCTCTCGCACACAAGCAGCCAAGCAGCAGGGGCGCGGTCAGGCGTTCTTTTGTACATCAAGTCAGGCGAGACTTAGGAAAATACGATAAACATTTAAGAAAAATTAGCTATTATTTGGTTATATTCTTAAAGTAGGTTAGTGATTGTCAGTTATTTACAATAAATTAGTGCGTTAAAATATAGTTAGGTTAACATTATGGAATCGAAAGAGCAAGTAAAAAGATTTTAAATTAGGCGAGGTCAAATAAAAACACAATTAACGAAATTCAAATCATTTTGCAATTCTGATGTTGCGAATGATAAAACGCAATTAAGAATAAGGCACGCTAAAGCAGAACAGTTGCGGGACACCTTTCAGAAAATTCAAGTGAAAATAGAATATTGGGACGAAACGGAAGAATCATTAAGTTTCGAAACAGCAATGACGAAGGCAGAGGAATTGCTGTCTTCCTTTAGTGCTTCGATTGCACAGTTAAGTAGGTCGGAAAGTAGAGAAGTTAGAGCAGACTCAAACGTTTATAATAACATAAAGTTACCAACGGTGACATTACCTACTTTTGACGGCAAGTACGATGATTGGTTATTATTTAAAGACGCGTTAAAATTATCAATAATTGACAATAGTAGTTTGATTAATCCTCAGAAATTTCAGTATCTTAGAGGGGCATTACGAGGTAAACCGTTACAAATAATACAATCACTTGAAATTTCTGAAAGGAGCTTCAGATTAGGTTGGGATCTTTTATTAAAACGATACGACAGTAGTAGATTGTTAGTGAACAAACACCTAACAGAGCTTCTAGGCATGGAATTCGTAGAGAAAATTCGTAAATCACTTTAATACACATTTAAAGGCCTTGGAAATATTGAAGCTGCCCGTAAATAAATGCGACGCGATTTTGATACGTTCGATTGTTCGTAAACTTGAATTTAGTACGCGTATTGATTGGGAAGAGGTGATAGGTGATCGCACTCTAGATGATCTGTCAAGAGTAATTGAATTGTTAGCCTTCCTGGAAAGAAAACATGTCTCTTGAGAAATGGTCGACAGCAATAAAATAAAACCAGATAAGATCAAACCTTTAATAAAGGCGCAACGGAGTGCTGCGTTAGCTGCAACAGTTAATCATGCATGCCCACATTGCAAAGAGAATCATTATTTGTATAACCGTAAGAAATTTCTTCAGCTGCCAAGTAAGTTAAAATTTGAAGCAGTAAAACGCCTTAAACTGTGTTGGAATTGTTTACAAGCGGGTCATACCAGAAAACAATGTCGATTACCGACATGTAAGCGATACTCGAAGAAACACAATATTTTATTATACCAGGATGCAGTATCAGCGGAAAGAAAGGATGAAGAGGTGAGTTTTCAAACACACACAATCACGAGTTATGCCAATCTAGGAACGCACAGAGCCAAAACCAATGAAGTTCTCGTCGAAAATGATGGCGGAGAAGACAAGTTCATAAATTTCTGTCGCTCAACGAAGCAGTTACTCATGCAATAGTGTATGTATACGATAACAAGGGAAAAAGACATTCTTGCCGAGCCCTTTTAGATCCAGGCTCCCATTATTACAGTAGATTTTGTAAAGAAATTGGGACTGCTAACGCAGAAAAATCAGCAGTCCAAGTAAAGTCTTTGGGAAACTTCTCTGTAGACGCCGCATTGTTTTATCAAATTCAGCATCCGGTGTTACAGAAGACGCTGCTAGGATTGGTTGTAGGTGGCAATCTGGTCGTGGAAAAAGGACCAAAACACACAATATGCACTCCACTTACGGAATCATTAGATCAACAGCTACAATGTTTCTTCAGTAATGAAGGGATAAAGGGTCATCCGCGAAGATACACAGAGAGCGAGACATTATGCGAAGAGCATTTTCAAAAAAACAGGAAAGCGTGAAGAATCAGGAAGGTTTGCAGTTTCATTGCCCACAGATCCAAATATTATACTGGGAAGATCAAAGGAAGTTGCGTTATCAAAACTATATTCATTGGAGAGGAGATTAAATAGGCAGCCAGATTTGAAGATGATGTATCACGAGTTCCTACAAAAATATGAGGATTCTCGGCATATGCAAGAAATAACCGTGCATACCGAAAGAGACGAAGAGGACTCGTTTTACTTGCCGTATCAGGCTATCATCAGAGAACAAAGTTTAACTATCAAGCTCATTGTTGTATTCGACGCATCAGCGAACACGTCCACGGATATATTGCTGAACGACAAATTGCGAGTAAGCCTAACCTGCAGCAGGAGCTGATCGAAATTATATAATGCTTCACAACAGAAGATACAGCTTTACAAAGGATTTTGTGGAGAACAAACTCAGCACAGGAAGTCAAGGTCTTCGAATTAAATACGGTCACTTACGGGACAGCGCGGGCGCCATTTTTGGCGATGAGATGTCTAAGACAACTGGCACAAGAAGCGGATACAAAATACTCTCGAGCAAAGAGAACTCTCCAAGAAAACGTTTATATGGACGATGTCATGACAGCGACAGATGATCTAGAAGAAGCCATCACACTACAAAAGCATTTAACCGATTTATTAGCATCCGCGTGCTTTCCTCTAAGAAAATGGCCGAGTAATGATAAACGAGTATTAAGTCATCTTAAGGCAGAACATAAATCACACAGCCTGATGTTCATTAATAAAAGCGAAGTGATCAAAGCTTTAGGTCTGTTATGGCATGCACAATCGGATACTCTGCAATACAGAGTGACCGTGATAGACCGCATTCTACGAAGCGTTCAATTGTGTCAAAAATTGCGCAGATATTACATCCTTTAAGATTATTCGGCCCTGTACTGATTGTAGCTAAAATGCTCATGAAACAGTTATGGAAGATACAGATAGATTGGGACGAATCAGTTCCGTTAGAGGTGAATCACGCTTAGCATTTCTATTATAGTCAGATGAACAAAATTAACGCCTCAAGAATTTCAAGGACTGTGAGGGCTGGAGGTATAGGCAATCACATGATATTACACGGATTTAGTTATGCTTCAAAAAAAGGGTACAGAGCGTGTGTTTATGCAGTTGAATGCAATTCAGAAGAGGAAGCTAGACTGATGTGCTCTAAATCGAAAATAGTCCTTTTAAAGCCACAACGTTACCGAGAATGGAATTGAACGCTGCACTCTTATTATCAAAGCTCATATCAGTTGTATGGAGATTATTAGGAAACAAAGTAGCTTTTTAGCCGCGTTCAGTCGATTCGTATCACGGCGTGGACTTTGTAAACGATTATTCTCCGACAATGCAACAAACCTTCTGGGTGCTTATAAAGAAATGCAAGATGTATAAGAATGTTTGTCTCCAAATCAGCATTATATAGGGCAAAAACTAGCCGATCTATGGGTGGAATGGAAATTTATCCCACGAAGAGCGTTTCATTTTGGAGGGCTGTGGAAGGCTGCAGTGAAGGAAGTTAAGCGGCATCTCTCTAAAATCGTAAAGGGTCTAAATTACACCTTTGAAGATTATTGTACGTTATTAACCGGAATCGAGGTTATACCAGCTGCCAGGTGTTTGCTTTCAACGAAGATTCAACTCTCTTTTTCTCCGACGCAGTACGAGTCAATATCTCACTTCTGACACCAATGTCCGGAGGTGCTCGCCCTTGATTCCATATTGTATAAGAGATTCAACACGTAACACAAACGTAACGTTGAACATAAAGAGCTGTTTATTCTTATAATCAAAGAACAGAGCAAGACACGTTCGACCGCTTCCGCGCTTCCGGGATACCCTTTTCTAATAAATAACGTTCTGCTGTTCTTTGGTCGTCAGGGCGTTCGCCGGGGTGGACCCTCTATATACCAGCTCCGCGATGCAACAATATTTACTATATATTATACTCCTGAAGAGGGCTCGTGCAAGAACTGAAACGTTGAACGAACAGCACATAAGATTCAATTCTTTTTACCTGAATACCTGGGAAAAAAATCCCGCTCGTTAAGACCAAGATTACAATATCAACGATGATATTAGCTTATGCTTCTACGTAATCCGTCGAATGGTCCCTCCTTCCTCATTACTATTGCTCAAACAGTATCTCTTTCATATATAGACCGTTTATTCTGAAAGTAGTGTAAGTCCATTTTCTCTTGTTTCGAAAAAATCAAAGGTTAGCACACAGTGTCGATCAAAAAATATCGGTTAATATTACCGAGTGTGGTAATGTTTCTACTTGTATATTGTACAAATGTAAAAAGCAGTAGCCACTGATCTTATCTGTCTATCGAAATGGTCTTACACCACTTTCACAATCAATGGCTGCGGAATTTCTTTTATCGGCCAATATTAATTTGAACAAAGCGTTGGTATTTTTTAAGATATTAAATACTAACTGATTATAAACAAAAAATTTACACTAAATTAATCATAAATCACGAGATATCTCATTTTTTTTTAAAAATGGACTTACACTACTTTCAAGATAAACGGTCCATATGTCATATCATACCTTACGCATTTAGTAGAACTTACGAAAATATAGTCTACATTCGGCATCTACGACGATGTATATTGTATGTATATATTGGGTGTAGTAAAATGTAATCCATTATTTTTCCAATAGATGGCTTTAATAATCTGTATCTTGCGTTGTATAACTGAAATCGGGATATGCTTGATGGTATTAGAAAGAGCAGATTTCGTACTAAAAAAAACTTCCTAGATAGTTTTGTGATTGCTTCACGCAATATTGTTTGAGAGCGCGTCAAAGATGTATACCAACAAAGAAAAAATACGCCATATTTTTCAACTTTTCTTCTATAAAGGCCAAAACGCAAGCCAAGAGGCTGAAAATATGAATAGTATGTATAGACCTAATACTGTAACAGCCAATTACACGCAATTTTGGTTTCGCCGATTCCGTTCCGGAAATTTTGATGTCAAAGATGCACCACACTCTGGAAGCCCATTTGTCAAAAATGTCGACAAAATAATGGAAACCATCGAATCCAACCGTCATGTAAGCACTATTTCGATTGTCGAGGAACAAACATTGCACAGAAAACCTTTTGGAACCACTTGAATAAGGCTGGATACAAAAAGAAGCTCGATGTATGGGTGCCACACGAGTTAACGCAAAAAAACCTCATGGACCGAATTTCCATTTGAGAATCGCTGCTGAATCGCAACAAAATCGATCAATTTCTGAAGATGATGGTGACTGATGATGAAAAGTGGGTCACTTAGAACAACGTCAAGCGAAAACGGTCGTGGTGGAATCGCGGTAAGCCAGCGCAAACGATGGCCAAGCCAGGATTGACGGCCAAGAAAGTTTTGGTGTGTGTTTGGTGAGATTGGCAGGGCTGCTATGAGTTGCTTCCCTACTACCAAATTCTTATTGCGGACCTGTACTGTTAACAATTGGACCGTCAAAAGGAAGTAATCGCCCAGAAACGATATAAGAGAGATATTGTGTCCCGTTAGAATAATGCTAGGCCACATACCTCGATAGTGACTTGCCAAAAGCTCCAGGAGCTTGGTTGGGACGTTTTTTTGCATCCACCTTATAGTCCGGATCTGGAACTAAGTGTTTACTCCCTGTTCCTGCCTATGGCGAATGATTTTGCTAGTGAAAAATTCGCTTTAACACTAAACCTACCATACGCGGTCAAATGACCGTTTCTAAAATTTCGTTTAGAATTTCTCGTACAGAACGTTACTGTATCACCATGTAGCTTATTGACTTTTCCTATAATATACATACAACCCATTTTTCAATATTCACAACTTTCTTTATTGTTTACTTTCCGAAAAAAATGTATGCATGTCTAGTCTACCACGAACGGTCATTTGACCGTTTGAAAAATCCATGTTATTTACGACTATATGTGATAAGTGCACTCCTGATATTTTTTTTCGAGTCTACAATGTAATTGTGGATCTACAGTGTAGCCAAACGCACGATTGGAACAAATGCATAGCGTTTTTTATACGACAATACGGTTTTGCGACCCGAACAGAGAGTATCAAAATTTCACAGTGTAGTATAGCAATTATAACGTGGTATAAGTGATAGTTTCGACAAAGTCAACAGAGCTAACAATATTTTGTGGTATGATTTACAATTTTTTTTTTTTATTTCTGATCTCAATGTTTTTGCCCCATTTGATTTATATTTTTATATTTTAGTTTTTACTTTTTACTTTATCATTTGTATATTCATCCCCAAAAATGTCAAGACATTCAAGGAATATCAATTTATTGGACAAAATAAATAATATCGACGAGGATTGTTCGGAAGATGACCAAGAAGTTTCCGATTTTGATAATGATACAGCAGAAAATAATTGTGAGTTATTTGACAGCGATACGGACGAAGAGAATATTTTGAA